>MQTX01000071.1:1140352-1251840 GCA_009735665.1 Angiostrongylus cantonensis
TGCAGCTGCGGGTACAGCTGATTAACTTTATTTACGAACACGTCCGCCCAACGTGTAGGTGGTCGCCCAAGGGAACGTTTGCATTCTCTTGAAGTCCACTCTACTGTTCTTTTCCTCCATCTGTCGTCTGTTCTTCTCATTATGTGACCGGCCCATCTATATTTCGCTCTCGATGTATATTCTCCTGTATCTCGAATAGATGTGACAGATTTCGAAGGTCAGAGCTTCGCATTCCGGCTCGATATTGAGAGTGCCGGTTATGTCTTAAAAGACATCGCTCAAGCGCTCTGTGAGTAGTGCGGAGAATTCTTGACGTTGTTGAAGAATCAAACCACGTCTCTGCACCATAACAGAGCGCTGGGTGAACCGTAGAATCAAAGAGATAAGCGCGGACTTTCGGGTTCTTCAGTTGGTCGGTGGCTTCTTTGAGAGGCCCGAATGCGGTCCAAGCTACTCTCCTTCTTCCAACTAGTTCTTCCTTCATGCTGTCTTTCATGTTCATTGATCGCCAATGGTATACGTACGAGGTGGTCTCTGCAATGAGAGAACCATCCAATTCAATTTTTTCGCCTTTGCACCAACGGTTTTTCGTGAACTGGGTCTTCTTTCGATTTATGCGAAGTCCGATCTTTATCCCCGCTTCGTTGAGCTTTGTTGAAGAATCAAACCACGTCTCTGCACCATAACAGAGCGCTGGGTGAACCGTAGAATCAAAGAGATAAGCGCGGACTTTCGGGTTCTTCAGTTGGTCGGTGGCTTCTTTGAGAGGCCCGAATGCGGTCCAAGCTACTCTCCTTCTTCCAACTAGTTCTTCCTTCATGCTGTCTTTCATGTTCATTGATCGCCAATGGTATACGTACGAGGTGGTCTCTGCAATGAGAGAACCATCCAATTCAATTTTTTCGCCTTTGCACCAACGGTTTTTCGTGAACTGGGTCTTCTTTCGATTTATGCGAAGTCCGATCTTTATCCCCGCTTCGTTGAGCTCGTTGATCATCATCTCTGCTTCGCTAGTACTTCTTGAGAAGATGACAATGTCGTCGATAAGACGAAGGTTTGATAGGAATTTTCCATCAATACGTATGCCTTTCTCATCCCAATCGAGTGACTTCATTATCTACTGCAGTGCGGCACTGAACAGCTTTGGCGATATTGTGTCGCCCTGCCGAACCCCTTTTCCTATGGGTATGGTAAGAGATCGATGGAAAAGCTGTATTTTCGTATTACAGTTCTGATAGCGGTCGGACTGAGTTCTTATGTAGAACGGGTCCACTCTTTGGTCTACGAGCGCTGATAGGATTGCATTCGTTTCGACACTGTCAAACGCGTTTTCATAGTCGACAAAGGTTAGGACTAGAGGCAAGTAGTATTCCCGACGGACTTCGATAACCCTGGACACGGTTTGGATGTGGTCCATGCAGCAAAATCCTTTTCGAAATTCTGCTTGTTCGACTGGTTGCGCCTCATCCAATGTCCTTGATATGCGCGAGAGGATAATCTTCGTGAAAAGCTTGTAGAGTACACTCATCAAGCATATAGGACGATAGTTACGAATATCCTTTCGATCTCCTTTCTTAGGCATGATGACCGTACGCGACGTCCTTCACTGGTCTGGGATTTTTTCCTTTTGAAGGTATGCTGTCATATGGTCTGCGAGAAGTACATGTAAATTGTGGCCTCCAGCTCTAAGGAAATCGGCGGTGATATTGTCTAGCCCTGGAGCTGTGCCTCTTTTCATGCTTTCTATCGCAACTCGAACCTCCGGCGGAAGAATTCCAAGTGGTGTTTCTTCAGCGGGGATATTAGAGCCCGGGACGGAAATTGTGGAACGAAAAAGGTTAGTGTAGAACGTTTCCGCTCTTAATTCCATATCATGGCTGGAAGTTTTGATGATCCCATCTTCGTTCATCAGGGCTGACAGCGGAACATTATTATCACATAGGTCCCGACGGCATTTTTTCAAACTGTTTCTTTTCTCTGCTGCCTCCAGTAGTTTCTTTGGCTTGTGCCGTTGTAGATCTTCCTGCAAAGCTCTTCTGCAGCTGGCATTTATTACTAGTTGCGCTAAACGTGTTGTAGTGGGATCAAGCTTCAGTTTCCTTCTGTTTTCGAGCAACTCCTTAGAAGTGGTGGAGATACGATCCAATCTTCTTGCCTGAAAAACTGAGGCGGATTCGGCACAGCTTTTCAGTCCTTCGACAAGCAGCGTGTAGTCCTCGATCGGGTCTTCTTTAGTCTACCAGTCACGTTTGGATAGGACTTCGTTCAAAATGTTCTCGTCATATACAGCTAGACTTCTCGTGGTCGATGAAGAGAGCTCTTTTCCAACTTGCGGCTGAATCGAATCTTCGCGCGAAGAAGGCAGTGATCAGAACCAGTACAGAATAATGGGTCTACCGGTGTGTCAAAAAGCACCATCTTGTGTTTGTCAGATATAGTCGATCTCCGCATGAGTCATACCGTTGGGAGACTCCCATGTCCAGCGGCGGCTTTCTTTCTTCCGGAACAACGAGTTTCCATAGAAGAGACGTGCTGCCGACAGAAGTCCTGCGAGACGGATGCCATTCTCATTTTTTCCACCTAATCCATAATTTCCGATCCTCTATTCGCTTCTTCGCATCCATCATCCGCGAAAGTTTTCCGCGTTTTTTTTTACCTGTGGCTTAGGATGCTGCTTGAGGATTTTCGTTTCATCTTCAATGTCGTCGATTGCTGATCGAGGAATTCTGCCTGGAGCCCTGAGAAAGCCGGGTTGAAACGGCCCTAAATAGATTTCAGACAGTGATGCTTTTCCAGGCAAGTCCGATACCAATTTCCCAACCCCAAAGTGATGAGAGGCTTGGTTGGCCCGACGCCGAATCGAACTAGCACCATGCACGTGATGACGGAAATCACCACCACTGTGCCATTTGCCCACAGTAGTACAGATACCATTCATACCCATATAACGACAGAGCCAACTCTCTTCTGCAACCCAGTCGTACTCAGAATGCGCTCTAATAGTTGAAAGGCTATTTTTTATCGCCACAAACATGGAAAGTTGGCAACCAACGAAACATTGCTCGTAGTAGGAGTTGCGTCAGCCACGCCAAAATGTTGGAAAGCTGTTACTTGGAAACTTGGATGTTCCATCTTCACTGGTTGTGCGAGCCCCTGCTTATTCTCCATTTTTCGGAGAAGTGATGGTTAAGCCGTTGTGGTTCTCTGGACTCCCGAGGTCAGCCAGGCCAAAGTCTGCCCCAGTTCGTCACCACCACAGACAGTCGCCCCCTTGTGGATCAGAGGGAGATCTGCCACCATGCGACTAGTTTGCTACCAAGACGGTGACGGATCCTGGTATTGGTTTGGATCCTGGTATTTAGATTTGTTATGGCATATTATAACAGTTCAAACCACTAAACATCTGTTGTTATCTAGGGAATGACTGATGGTGTAGCGATGTTGACGAAGGCCAAGGAAAATCTGATGTTCACGATGTCGGCATTATCATCGGAACAACGTGTTGCTCTTTCGCACAACAAACACGAGTTCATTGAAATGTGCTCATTTAATGGACATGAGTGTAATGTTGACGAGTAAGCTTCGTACCTAAATTGCTTTTCATTTTTAACATTTCGATGCAAAAAAATGATAGAAACAGGGAATAGTGGGCCGATAGTGATAAGCACGAAAATTCTTTTGCTCTATATTTTTCGGTAACGGTAAGTGTCTTTTCAAAAACGAAAACTTCCTAAGCAGTAACATATTTTCAGTGGAAGGTTACCAGAATTTATTTACTCGGCAAAAAGACGACTCGTTTTTAAAGGAAATAAAAGTGCGATATTGGTTAATAAGGGTGCGTGTGGCGCAGTGGTTGAAGGCGCCACTGCGACACGCACGTGGAATCGATCCCTGCGCCCATGGCCCACCAAACCTTCTATACCTCCGGGGTCGGCAAATTGGTACCAGACTTGTCTGGGAGGATAGCAGCACTGGCTCGATACATCAGCAGGCCATCGCGAGTCATTGTAAAGGCCAGATATGCATTCAATCACCTCCAACGATACGGTGAAGTCGAGTGCGTGGCGCATCCCTCAGGGATTGATCAACGCCGAGAGCTTTTTTTTATTGGTTAATATAGATCCGATTTTAATGAAGCTCAGATATTTGCAAAACTCTGGACCGCAGGTGTCTATGGTGAGGAACGAACGCGCTATTGTCCTTTCCGGGGGGTAACGCGCTCACTACCACACCATGCGGGTCCTTCGTTTCGCCTGTCTCTCAGCTAGTTCTATCGATCTTTTTCAATAGCGCGTTCGTTCCCCACGATAGACACCTGCGGTCCAGAGTTTTGCAAATATCTCAGCTTCATTAAAGTTATATTTCGCAATATATCCTGCCATTAAAAAGAGTACGCAGTAAACAAAAACGGTTAAGATAGATCCAATTACATCGCAGAAAAAAAATGACTTGTAGACGCCACGGTGGAAATGACATCATAAAGGTGATGTTACTTCCCAAAGTTGTCACTCTGACTTCCTACTTCTGGTTCTAATTCCATTCTTAATCAGGATAATTGTTCTCTACGATCACTCATCTTTATTTCTTTACACAACTGTGTCTAACAGCTGCTTTGTTTTTTGTTAAAAGATATTGTACAATTCTTCCAGGGACTTTCGTATCCATGTCGATCCGGAGTTTGGCAACTGTTTCACCTTCAATTATGACCTTCAGTGAATAATAATTACACAAGTAGTCGAGCTGGACCGATGTATGGTATGCTCAAATCTCATATACTTTATCACAAAGCAAATTCGTTAGCTAAAAAGTATTTTTCATGATAAAATACCAACTTCTAAGGCGCATGAAGATGCACACATAACTACGACTTTTCAAAAATTTCTAGTAACTACCTCGTTTGTTTTTGTTTTCACTGTTTCTATTGAACGATGACGCTTCATTGCTTACGGCCACTGACTCTTTCGTTATAGGTATTCGTGTGCTACTGTTTGTGAACACGTCTGACTATATGTCAACGTCAGAATCCACAGGTGTACGACTTGCCATCCACGCTCCTACGGAATATCCATTTCCGGATACATTTGGATATTCCGCTCCAGTTGGCTTTGCTAGCAGATTTGGTATGAAAAAAGTATGGATAACTTTCTTAGTTCTTTTAGAAATCACTTTTTTTGCCTTTTAGCAATTCTTTACAGAAACTAATCCAGCGTTTATCGAAGCCTTATGGAGATTGCATTCATTCAGAGACTTATAATAAAAGTGATTACATCTATCAACAGTACGACTATCATCCAGAGGTATGCCGAACTGATTTTCATTTCAGATGGCGTTCGAAAACGTGCACAATGATGTTACAATCAGAATATATGTGTATATATGCTTACATATTTGGATGCTGGGATGCCCCATCTTCACTGGTTGTGCAGGCCTCAGCATAATTTCCATTCGTTCGACTCTCGGCCAATCGCCTTCCACGGTGACGGTCCGCTTTGAACAAAGTGACGTGTGCGAGGCCCATTCTGTAATCCTGGAATCGTTTTCATTTCCGACTGCAAATGGTTGATGTTGGTCACGAAAACAACCACCCATTGTTTGGATGATTTCGAAGAAGACGCGTGCATTTTCTTGTAGTTCCCTTGAGTGGGCCTAATGCGACTCATGCTGCCCTCCTTCTTCTGTAAAGTCCTTCTTTATGTTGTTTTCCATGTTTACTGAACGTTCACTTTGCACGTACAAGCTCTCTCTGTAGTCAGGGAACCATTCAGCTCCACTTATTCACTTTTGCACCATGAACTAAATCTTTTTCTGATTTATGCGTAGTCCAATCTTTTCCCCACTTCATTGAGTGGTAAGAGGTGGCTGAAAACAATGTATTTTTGTAGTGTAGTTCTGATATCAGTCAGGTAGAGTTCTTATATAAAAAGGGTTCACGCCGCAATCGACGAGTACTGATTGGATTGGATTCGCTTCGGCGCTGACAAACGTTTCCTCATAGTCCAAAAAGAAGAGGACAAAGGGCTCATGGACAAAGGGTAAAGGCATGCCAACGATCTTTTACTACACATAATTCGGTCCGTGCTTGGTCCATGCAGCAGAATCCACATCGAAATCCTGCTTGCACAACTGGTTGTGCCTCATCCAAGATCTTCGATGTGCGCAATAGGATAATCTTCGCCTACAGCTTGTGGAATGCACCCAACAAGCATACTGGACCATAGTTGTGAAGATTACTTCGCTTACCTTTTTTTGGTGTAACAACCGTTCATGAAGTACTCACTTATCTAGGGTTTTCTTTTTCTGAAGGAAAAATGTCAAGTGGGTTGTGAGCAGTACATGTAGTCTTCTAGCTCTAAAGCAATTAGCGAAGGTCTTATCGGGTCCTACAGCTATGCCTCTCTTCACGTTCTCAAACACAATTCGAACTTCAGAGGGTAAAATCCGATGTGGTTTTTGACCAGCGGGGTTTCCATGGTCCGAGACAGAAGTTTCAGAGTGAAAACGATTGGTATGGAACTTCTCCGTTATTAATTCCATATCATGGAGGCATGTAGTAGTAGTTCCACCTTCTTTAGCATATTATTTACTGCCTACTCTTTTTAATGGCAGGTTATATATTGCGCACCTTATCTTCGACTATTGTCGAAGATAAGGTGGGCCGGACACGTAATGCGTATGAATGATAACCGATGGACAAGAGCTGTTAGTGACTGGATTCCTCGGGATGTCAAACGTACTGCAGGAAGACCACCGACCCGATGGCCAGAGTTCTTCACGAAGAGCCTACAAGAAAGATATGATGCTCGACGAGTCCCTAGAACGAGCAGGACTCACTGTGCTACTTTTGCACGCGACAGGGAAAGATGAAAGGTTCACCGGCGCCCGCTCTAGTCATTCGGCGATCAACGGGACTACAGGTGATACAGGTGATATATATTGCGAAATATAACTTTAATGATGCTGAGATATTTGCAAAACTCTAGACCGCAGGTGTCTATGGTGGGAAATGAACGCGCTATCGTCCTTTCGGGGGAGTAACGCGTTCACCACCACACCATGCGGCTCCTTCGTTTTGCCTGTCTCTCAGCTAGTTCTATCGATCTTTTGCCATCTGCAGCCTCAGCTTAACTGGGTTCAATGCCGATGTGGGCTCCCCAGATCAATCCCGTTGACGGGTGCCTGCTGATGGCAAAAGATTGATAGAACTAGCTGAGAGAAAGGCTAAACGAAGGACCCGCATGGTGTAGTGGTGAACGGTGAACGTGTTACTCCTCGGAAAGACAATAGCGCGCTCGTTCCCCACCACGTACACCTTTGGTCCAGAGTTTTGCAAATATCTCAGGATCATTAAAGTTCCATCTTCGTTCATCAGGGCGGACAGAAACATAGACGCAAAGATCCCGACAACATAACTTCAGATCGGACTGTCTTTAAGCTGCTTCCAACAATTTCTTCTGTCTATCACCTTTATCACCTGTGGTCCCGTTGATCGTACGTCAAGCGCGTGCCAGTAAATTTTCCATTTCCTCCTGTTGCGTTCAAAGCTAGTAATTCTAAGCATCGGAGCGGTAGTATTCTTGCAGTACGCTTGACATCCCGAGGAATCCAGTTACTAACGGCTCCTGTCCATTGGTTGTCGTTAAAACACCTCAAGTTTCCAGCACATCTTATCTCCGGCAATTTAACGCATGGAACGGCATCTTGAATTTTTCACTGTTGACGTAGATCGGAGCTTTATCTTCACGAGGTGTGATCCTCCTACTATCGTGCTTTCGACTGTACGCCATCAAACACGAAGTGATCCTTCATCTTGTTTAATTGGCGAACATTTCTCTGTTACATATGTTGAGGCAGGAAAAATCGTGGAGACGAAACGTGCCAACGTGAGCACTGTGCCAGGTGTTCCTTGTTTTCACTACAGCCTCAATGTTCTTGAAAGCTTCCCAAGCCGTTCGCTTCCTTTTGTTCAACTTTGGAGCGAAGTCGTTCACTATGTTGATTTTCCGACTTGGATAGATGTAGCTGAGAATTCGGGAATGTTGCTACCGTTGACAGATTGTGGGGCATAAAAAACCAATCCGCTCCTCGTGTTTTGCCCATACCGATGTTAATTCTCCTGAAGGGATCTTCCACTGCTAGTATTTATTATCGGGCATGTTAGGTGTAATGCAGCAGAATCAAACTTCAGTTTACTCCTTCTTTCAGGTAACTCTTTGGTAGTAATGAAAATGCGTCCGAACTTCTTTTTTGACAAAATGAGGCTAGTTTGGCACATGTTTTAGTTCCGTCGACACGCATCTTATTCTACTCTGTTTCATTTTCGTCTATCATCCAGTCATATGAAGAGAGAATTTCATTAAGAATATATTCGTTACACACGACTTTTCTTGTTTTTTCTTGAATGATGACAGGGGTTCTTTTTCATTTTATGGCTGAATCAAACTTCCGCACGGAAAAAACGGTAACCCGATCCTGCACAAAATAATGATAGCGATGAGCTATCAAAAAGGAACCATTTCCTCTCGGTGAGAATATGATCGTTGTTCACATGAGTCGTGCTGTTGGGAGACTCCCATATCCATTTGCTAGTTTTTCTCTACTCGAAAACTGAATTCCAGTGTACTTAGTGCAGACAGGAGTTCTAATAAGGGAATTACATTCTCATTTTTTTTCTCCTGTTCTAAACTTTCCTATTCCGTATTCATTATCGTTAGCCATTCCTAATCTGGCGTTGAGACGTGCAACAACGAATTTATAGGAAGCTTTTCGTTGCAAATTGTTTCCCCGGTTGTAGAACGCGTCCAGTTGGCTCTGATCAACTGTAGAAATTGGTGAGTAACAGTTGATGATACGGACTTTCTTTTGAAGCGTAAGTTCAAGATGAACAAGCCCTGTGATAGGGTTTCGAGTAGGCTGACTAAATAGGAAATAGATGAGCGTGCAACAATTCCGCCGCCTCCCACATTTCGTAATGGGTAATTTCCTCCCACGAATATCAAGTGTTCCTTCATCTAACTTTCGTGCATCGATCTTCTCGCTTTTCGTCTCTTGTAGGGCGATCACATAGAATTTGGCGCGACCAGCGGCCTCAAAAAGTACGCAATGATCGGCGTCTGACAGTGTTCTGGAGTTATAGCCACAGAGCAAGAAGAAGTCTCCTTGGCTTGCTGTGTGCGTTCTCGTTCTGTTCGTTTCCAACGACGTTCTGTGCAAACGGAGATATGGTCGCCTCTCAGCTCCTGTGCCTCGTCGTGGTCCAATTATATTGTTCAGAAATAGATAAACGTTTTAAAATATTTGTTGTTTTAATCAATTTTTTACTAATAAAATATTTTTCCATACATTGCAATATTATATGTTACTGAAAAGCATTTCAAGCCTTTTCAAACATATTTTTACAATGTTTTACTTTTTATTTTCTGCCTTCTACAATTTTCAAGACAGGTTACTAAGCGAAATACAACCACAATGTTGCTGAGGTATTTGCAAAGCTCCGGACCGCAGGTGTCTGCGGTGGGAAACGAACGCGCTATTGTCCTTTCCCGGGAGTAACGCGTTCACCACCACATCATGCGGGTCCTTCGTTTCGCCTGTCTCTCAGCTAGTCTATGCATATTTTTACATTCTGCCATAAGTTAATTTTTTTCCAATTTTGACCTTTGCAATTTTAAATTTTAAAAACGAATTTTCATCAAATTTTCTTTTATGAGTTTAAACTTGGTCGTAATGCAACAGAGACGGCTCGAAACAGTTGAAGTTTAGGGTGAAGATAGTGTTGGCGTGTCAATGAACTTGACTAAATGAACTGAAGGCACTAGTGGAAGAAAACACGCGAGCAACTGCTCGAGAGCTTCCAAAACAGCTTGGTGCAGGCACAGGAACAATTTCCACTCGCCCAAATCACATAGGAAAGACAAAAGCTCGAAAAGTGGGTATCGCACGAATTAAATGAAAATGAAAAAAAAACGCCGTTTTGAAGTGTCCGGCGACCACTTTCTTAGTCGAATTAAGATGTGCGAGGAGGATTGGATTCTGTATGGCAACGGTCGACGTTCCACTCAATAGCTGGATTGAAATCAGGCTGCTCCACTGCATTTCCCAAAGCTGAAATTGCACCAAAAAAGTTATGGTGACTATTTGGTGGTCTGCAGCCGGGCTGCTTCAACACAGCTTTTTGAATCCGAACGTAGTGATTACGGCAGAGAAGTGTTGCCAACAAATGCAAGAAATGTATCGTAAACTCTAACACCAACGACGGAATTAGTCAACAGAAAAGGACCAATCTTTCTCAACGACATGCCACCTCACATTGTGGAGCCAGCGCCGCAAAAATGAACGAGCTGGGCTACGAAACTTTCCTTCATTCTCTATATGTATCAGACCTCTCGCCTACCGACTAGCACTTCTTCAAGCGCCTTCACAACTTCCTGCGCGAAAAATGCCTCACCAACAACTATGATGCAAAAGTGCTTTCAACGAAGTCAGCGCTTCCAAAACTCATGTAATGTATAAAATATGTAAAACTGGAATAAATAAACTTGCTTTTGGTTGGCAAAAATGTGCAAACTTAAATGGCTTTATTTTGATCAATAAAGTATTTTGTGAAGTGAGTTATAACATTTCAAATAACAGAGTTAAAAACACTCATTTGTTTCTGAACAATTTAATGTTTGGGAGCACCTAGTGTGATACGTAGTGAAACCGGCAATTTGCCGGCTTGACCAACGTTGTTCATTGGAGTCCAGAGGTCAGCCTTTCCGAAGAGTTCCTCAGCTCGTCACCACCCCAGGCAGTCACTGCTGCCCTTGTGGATCAGAGGAAGATTGGCCACCATGCGACAAGTTTAATACTACAACAATAGTAATTTTTGCTATTGATTTACTCTTAGCTGGGCTTCTGGATGGAAACGTTCGACTCCTCAGAATGTGAGAGCTCGTTGGAGGGATGAACACCCTGCTGTACATCGTAGTCCGACACCCAGAAACATATTCCAGCCATCATGATGCGGTAAACCTTTAGGAGGACATATATTTAAATACATTTATTGAATAATTGACTGACTGGTCGATTGACTCCACTTCTCAGTCAATGCGTACTACATTCATTGTTTTGTATTACAAGCACTATGTTGTACGAGGATCATTTTCTTCTTTCTATAGTGTCTAGTAAATGTTATTCGACAGGGTTGTCATCGTAGCTGCTTTCAAGCAAAACTGATTCGCGACTGTTCCTGCGGTGATCCACGATTTCCGGTGCCAAAATCAAGCAAGCATTGCTCGGCATTTAACGCAACTGCACGTTAGTACTCTTTCTCTTGAAATAACCTGTCTCTGACCGTCTCATCCTTTCAGGTAACTGCTTAGAGCGTAATGTTGGTGCAACTGGAGATTTCCATCACATTACTGAAGCTATGGACTGCAAATGTAAGCAGCGATGCAGAGAAGCTGTTCATGAGGTCACATTCTCGGCAAGTAAATGGCCTTCTGGAGCGACAGACGTAAGCATGCTGTGCACACATGAAAATACAACTCATTAGTTCAATTCAAGTACATTAGTACACCCTATCATCATCTTGTAACAAAATTGGACTCTCAAGACAATACTCAAAACAAAAGCACATCATTTCAAATTTTCAATCTTTTTCAGACTCAATATGTTCAGGCATACGTATTTTTTAAACCAACGAATTATTGTAGAGAAAATAATATTGATTTTTTCCAGGACGATCTCGGGGTAAGAAGCTCCACGTTTTTTTTTCTTTTGTCACGACCCTTCTCCCTAGAGATCACAGTTTTGCACATGGTATATAGAATAGATAGCAAATGATAGATTAGTTAGTCCTTGCATCCCACAATAATTCTCACTCCACACTGATCCCTTTGTACCTTATACTCCATCAATCACACTCAAATTATGCATAAAAAGATAAAAGGATAGAGCTCTCGGCGTTGATCAATCCTTGAGGGATGCGCCACGCATTCGACTTCATGAAGTATCGTTGGAGGTGACTGAATGCATATCTGGCCTTTACAATGACTCGCGGTGGCCTGCCGATGTATCAAGCCAGTGCTGCTATCCTCCCAGATAAGTCTGGTACCAATTTGCCGACCCCGGAAGGATAGAAGGTTTGGTGGGCCATGGGCGCATTTCACTTGCGCGTCGCAGTGGCGTCTCCAACTACTGCGCCACACGCGCCCTCAAATTATGCATACCACTTTAAATCGAAAGTAATACCTACAAACTCAAGCGATTTTTCAATGTTTCAGCTCGGCGATTGTGATGGAATGACGGAGTCGGAATGCGAAAATTATTACCGCCTCAATGCTGCTATGGTTGAGGTAAACTGTTGCACTGAAGATGTAATGATACTGAAAAAAAAATGCGTATTTTAAATTAGGTCTTCTATGAACAACTAAACTACGAGTTACTTCAAGAATCTGAGGCCTATGGTCTTGTCAACCTAATCGCTGACTTTGGCGGACACCTTGGATTGTGGTTAGGTACTAAAGACACTTCTTATTGGCATTTTTTAATATTTGTTCATTTCATTTTATTTTATTTGGTCCGTCTTCACGCATACTATGCGGACCGCAGCACTTCTCACATTCAATTCGTTTCCTCGCTTCCATTGGCCACGAATATCTTCCAACTTTACGTGCGGCTTCGGTTGCTGTTTGACGATTTTCATTTCATCTTGAATGTCGTAGAATGCTGGTCGAGTAATTCTCATTGAAGTGTTGAAACAGCCTGTCTGCAGCGTTCCCAATCGGATTACACAGAGTAATTTCCACCAGAGAAGTCCGGTACCAATTTCCCGACCCCAGAGGGATAAGAGGCTTGGTTGGCCCGAAGCGGAATCGAACAAGCACCGTAATCTTGAGGGCAGATATGACGTAACGACGGCATCCTTATTGCTATTTACTTCGCTTAATTCCTATGCATGTCCTTAAATAACAGTTTTCTAGCCTTCTCAATCAAACTATAGTTTTGAGCACTATTTCCTTAAACAGAAACATTTCACGCCCTAATGAATCCGACGGAAAGACAGTACGAATCCAGTGTCGAATTCGAATCCATGATTAACGGTGTTTCACAAAAAACAATGCAAAAAATAATGGTATTATAGGCTATGACCTATACTATACTATAAACCATCTTTTATAAAAGTGTAAAGTAGAGTAGAATTACCGTATTATTGTAGATATGATACTCAGGCACCGACCTGCACTTTTACGGACGTGTCATGAACACCACCATTATGTGAACATTCAGGATTTTCCGTGATTACGGTTATGGAGGTGATTGTACTAATATTGGACGTGATATCAATTTGTTTCTATCGAAGAAATGATTACAAGATGAACGATGAACGGATGAACGACGTGACGTACGAGCCACCAATAAATAACGAAAAATCAAGGCCACTCGCATAAAACATGTTGAAAAATGTGAACCAACCAAATTGTGATATTTTGTGGTCTTTTTGCAAAAAAATTTTATTTGATAAATGCTGTATAAGAACACGCGCACACAAAGGTGGCCTTTCCCATAGTTTTTTTAAAACCATTTTTGTACGACTTTTTACTATCAAAATGAAGAAAGGCACCGTCATCTCACATCAGATAAAGGCAAATGATGACAGCGAAAGTATGACCAGTTCGAAAAAATGGTTAACGTATGGAGAAAAAGGAGATGCAATAAATATTAATGTACGATTTTCTTTCATTTAGTATACAGATTTACTAGATTTTTTTTTAGTGAACAACAATGTGAAAAGTAAAACAACGAAAAGAAGAAGAAATGACATCATGCTGTCTTACGTGCACATTTTTCCAAAGATTTTCGGAAATCATATTTCAAGGCACCAAGGTTCTTCTGGCTTGTGTAGGCAAACTTGTTGGATTCAGCGGCAACGGTAATTCTCCAACACAATCAGGAGCTTCTCTTAAACCAAATTTCAAACGAATACATTCGCTTAAGTAAGAAATAGTTCATATACCTTCGAGTATTCGGTCTACTTGGATGTCGTACCAATCTTAAGAGGTCTGGGTCAACACGAGGAGATAATAAACGATAGCCGGGAATCTAAAAAACCATTTGGACAACTTTATCTTTCAGAATATTACTCTTATAATCTCTCTACTAATCTCTCCTGTCTAAGTCTGCGAGTTTAATCACTTACAAAAAAAAAGGCACTCTGAAACTGCTAATGTGGGCAGCTGTGATCTTTACATCTATATATTGCAAAAACTACGACACAGTTTGCATGATTTATTGCTTTACATGTTCTCTATTTCTCTTATTGAATGATGTACGCTGATCTGTTAACCGTCATCGCCATGACGATGGGGATGTAAGCCCCTCGGCGTCAGAAGTTGGACGAACTTATTATAAATTCTCTTCTTCTACCACACGACAAGGGTAGTCCACATATCACGAATATGAGTCACATAGACTATTCCTCCTAGATTAACCTGGAGCACTACTTCACCAGATGCATACTCCTGATTTCTCTCATTCCGATGATCATTTGTTCCAGATCCGAAAAAATTCGTTAGTGGGAATAAGGCTTTCAACGTTCAAATGCAACCTATAAATGACAAATCGAAAATTTCGTGACTTCACAGCTGCTAGTTCTTCACAAAGGCCACCACAAATGCAACCTATAAATGACAAATCGAAAATTTCTTGACTTCACAGCTGCTAGTTCTTCACAAAGGCCACCAAAAATCTATCTACACAATGATGATAGTAATTATATTCTAAACCAAAACCTAAAAGACCGATGAAGCTACAAAAATTTTTAAAACCATACTGTGAAAGTGTTTTTTTCAATTTAGTATAACAGTAGATCAACACACTAGAGTTCACACAACAGTAGTTTAATGATACTGACGGCGCGAGGATCGGTTCAACACGCGCCCACGAGCCCATACAGGATTGTTATTGTTTCCTCAATGCTGACTACGGTTTGTTTGTGTGCTTTTTCAACATTTTAATGATAGTGCATTGCTGTTCCAATAATTGGCCAGTTAAAATTATCACATCAAAGTCTTCACCCTAGCTAATTCTTCCATCGATTTTCGCTATATTTTGTCATACCATGCTTATATTCCATAAATTAACAAATAAAATACCGGTGCAGCGAGGTCGTCCACAAACATCCGTCTTGCTCGATCTGCCAGCCATCTAGTAAGCTTGAACTTAAAATTGGAACATGGAAAACGGATAACACAAGATAGAAACATCGCACTTTTGATAGTCTTCTTCCATGGCCCTCACAGGCTCAGAGATTTTGCTGAAGAACCGTTGGACACACCGATGAATGTAGATAAACTGCATAGGTGTTTCTACGGAAAATGGTCGTTGAAGACGTAGAAAATGAACCGCTTTTTGTATTGGATGCTTAAAAAACGAATTTGAAGAAAAATAAAGCAATATGTTTTTAAGTAATTCTTCGTATTCTTGTTGAGCAAACGCGAGGTGTTATTGGACTTCGCCCGCAGAACATTACGATTCCATGTGAATTCTGTGCGGTTGGTCTCCACTCGACATACTCAGTGGAAGCCTCATAGAAAGCGGCTCTGAGGAAGGCGAAGTCCGCCGAAACGTCAGTTTATTTGTGAATAAAGAATAACAATAACACCTCGCGTTTGCTCAACAAGAATACGGAGAATTACTTGATCAATGCCGAGGTTGATAGAAAGTCGGTCGTGGAAATGTTTTTAATCAACAAACCTTATAAGTCGGTCCTTTAACGATATTGCAAATGGCTATTTCGGTAGCAACCACACATGCTGCGCGCGAAATACCTACAGAACGAAAGCGAAATATTCCACAAAAAGAAAAACAATGACAAAGCATTGAGGAAAAAAAGAGTTTTTACACCAGGCCTTATCCTATATAGAAAAAGTTTTGGCTACAAATTGATATCTAGAATTCCGTGGATGAACACAAATTTTTTATTTATGGGTACAAAACACAAGTGTTACGTTGCCTGAAAGATAGTGTCCGATTTGTAATTTCATTATTCTTTTGTGCTTCAGCAACAGACTTTTTTTTCGAATGCTGTGTCACCTGCATCACCTGTCATCCCGTTGATCTTCGAGTGACACGAGGAGGTCTCAGTAAAATTTCCATTTTTCTCTGTCGCGTGCAAGAGTAGCCCAGTGGGTCTTGCTCGTTCTAGGGACTCGTCGAGCATCATACCTTTCTTGCAGGCTCTTCGTGAAGAACTCTGGCCATCGGGTCGGTGGTCTTCGTGCAGTACGTTTGACATCCCGAGGAATCCAGTCACTAACGGCTCTTGTCGATTGGTTGTCATTCACACGCACTACGTTTCCGGCCCACCATATCTTGGTCTGTTTGCCGTGTAGAACGGCATGTTTGATGTTTTATCGTTGACACAGGTCGGAGCTTCGGATCCCATCCCTTACTTGTGTGGAACGGTATACTCCTAGCATTGTCCATCCGATTGCGCATTCGATAACGCTGAGTGATCTTTCATCCTGCTTACGCAGCGACCAGATCTGTGATGCATACACTGCATGCACTAACGGAGAAAGAATGGTGGAGTCAAGGTGGGCACGGAGTTGGGCGTTCTTTATTCTCTTCATTACATCCTCGACGCTCTTGAAAGCTCCCCAAGCTGCTTGATTCCTCCTACTCAACTTTTGAGCTAGTCACTCACCATGTTGATTTCCCGACATGCATCTGGAGCATTCGAAGATGATCACTCCGCTGTGCGTGAATAGATCACACGTAACCAATCCGTTCCTCATAAACTGTTTTGTTCGAAATTTAGCTGAAAACCAATCTTTTCGCTCGCTTCAGTAAAGTCGGAAAGCTTTTGTTCCCTTGAGATAATATTCGCTGTTATAAGAACGATGTCATCAGCAAAGAAAAGATGGTGCAATTTTGGACCATCGAAATCGCATAACATCCTCCAGAGTGGCGGCAAATAATTTTGGCGAGGTGATGTCGTCTTGCCTAATCCCCTTTTTGACTTCAATGTTATTATTGCTGTAGAATGGTGATATCTTAATTTTGAAATTTCTATACAACTCAAGAAGAATTTCTATATACTCAGTAGAGATACCCTAGCTGTCCAGGACTTCCAGGTGCCTGCAGCTTGTGCGATTCCGCGCTGACGTATCAGCTCGAATGTTTCTAGACTTCTCTTGGTGACTTTCGAGCTCTCAGCTTTAATAGTGCTAACGTGAAGACATTTGAAGAGCGAGTCGCATTCCTCGTCAATGTTATCAAAAATGGCATCTTCCTTTGAATAACCTTCTGAATAAGTCCCAGTTTATGGCTATTTTAAGAGTTCGTTTATGCAATTTAGCGGCTTTTTTCCTTTCCGCTAGAGATAAAGTCGTGGACGAAGGAATCTACTGCCTGATTCCGTGTAGGATTTTATGACAATAGCGATGTCAGCTAGGCAACACCTTCGATTTAGTAACGGGATCCACTCCGCTATCTTACTCTACATTGTGTGCCTCCCGCGTCCAGCGTTGAAAGTGGGGCTTCTAGCACAGCGAGTTACCATGAGTAGTCCCGGTCGCCATGTGAACTCAAACAGCCTCCCGTCTTGCGTGTCCCACTTTAATCCGTGGGCCCCAATGTGACGTTCTTCTGAGTCCAACCTTAGCTTTCCCATCATGACCTTAAAGAACGTATGACCTTCTCTGTAGAACTTCTTCAAGTTCATATGGAACGCGACTACATCTTCGTCACAGCTTGATATCGGTGCATAAACGGCGAATATTGTCAAATCCGGTATTGATCCACATCTTTTCAATCGTATCTACTATCGCATGTTGCGAAAAACAGTCTTCTCCGGTGTCATAGATGGCGTTGAATGGGTGGCGTCGTCTCATCTCAGCCAGGCTGATGGCGTCGTACTTTTTCATACTTCCATGCAAAATCACGTCTTTTACCGAGGACTCAGATTCTAGTGGGCGTGCAATGTAGGTACGAGATCATCAACTTAATCCCTTCCGACTTATGTAGCCTAGGATGGCCCTGAGATATTAGCAATCTCTCTGTAATCGTCCTACCCGACGTGCCGCATTGTGGCCGTTTCCTGGTTGGGAAAATGAGGACCGTTTATTTCACTGCTCAATCTTTTGACACCTACATATCTAAACGTGGCGGTTCGGTATGCTCACAGGTAGCCCGCTAGCCTCTCCCAGAATAGATGGGGAGCATATTTGTAGGTGGGGACTCCTAACCGCTTCCCGTATACTTCTCCGTTATTTGATAGCAGGCTTGTTGCGAAACTGACACGAAGAATGCAATCCATAAACGTGACATACCCACAAACGCATGCTTGAATACGTCCTCGTAAATACCTGTGTGCCAAATCGGCTCTGCAGAAACAGTGAGCCCAACCTCTGGGTCGATCTGAGTCTCAGGAAAGAAAGGTCGTTTTTGGTCCGCGATTAGCCTCCTATCCGCCACCTGGGAATGCGCCGTGTTGCTTCGAGATTAACTGGTATAAGATCACTCTATGTGAGTGATCCATATTAAAAATTTCGAATGCTGTACTATTATAAAACATGAACATACACTGCTTTTTTTTTAAGAAATGGTACCCTATAATTAATATAGAAGAGCCAAATTTGATGAAACGAGTATGAATAGAAGCGTTCAGATCTTTTCGACAATTTGCTACACACTGTTTAAATATTGTGGAAATAAAGATCGAATTGAAGTTTAAAAACTCCTAGGAAAATATAACTCTCTATCTAGGAAACCAACCCAAACAGTCGTGGATGATTACAGGTCGAGAGCTGTTTCGAGCTAGACGTAGGATGGAAAGTGGAGAGTTAAGATTGCTAGAATTGTTCATGTCTGCTTGCCAGTGCTCCACACGATGCTGAATCGTAGCTTATGTAAAAATTTGTACAGTTTGCACCAAGCATAGTAGAACACTAGAACAATCGTTTGACATTGGTCGACATCCAGAAGTTGCATCACACATTCAACACCATTTGTGCCGAGGCGAATCATGTATCATACCCAAATTCCTGCATAAACTTTTTGATGTAATTCATATATTATGTATTTTCTTCCCGGCCGTTTATGTTTCCGCATAAAGCTTTTCTGCTACATATTTTATAATCACTTGACACCTTATCAAACACATGCTTCAGTGTAAAATCCGGCTGACAATGGGAGAAAGACAGTGTAAGGGCCTCCGTTGTTGAGTGGATAACAACAGCTGATTCCCCAGAAAGAGTAATCTCGAACTCGAAGCCCAACAGAGCTTTCTAGTTCAGCTCATATCTCGGCATCCTTTTGGCTTTATGTCATATAATATTCTACCATGAAAAAAGCGTAGCTAGTAAATAAACGTTAACACAAAGGTGTTGATAAACATTGGCCAGAAGGATGCTATTCTGTGTCTAGAAGTATACAAAACCCTTTTCCAAATGAGATCAATCTCATGTTTTGCATTTTTACACATTCACCTCAACAGCAGCCATTTGCAATAGGATATTGCGTCCGGCACGCCGTACATAGAGATTACATTCTTTGCGAAGGTCTATTTTGCCCACACAATTCTTTTCCCAAACTGATTGCCCGGTAGTCAATACAACAGAGATCTTGTGATGGGCGTTACTTAGAAAAAGCTCTATTCTGCATAATATTATATAACAATATAAAAAACCCATGTATCGAACCATCACTCACAAACGAGTTCACTGAAAGGTAATTTGACAGCTTAGTGACTGTTCCATTTTTTTTCACTTCCGAATACAACAGAGTAAATTACAGTAATAATCGCATACAATAGTATGAAAAATACAGAAATGGACACAAATAGGTTGCAAAACACTTGCTAACGACAATGTCTTTGCTTGGTGAATTACAGCAATGTGCAGTAAACACTAGCACACATGCATACACCTTCCCTATGGAGCGAAGTCCCTTCAATAATAGTGTCATCTTTTCAAATCGTTAAACCCTTAAATCCCTTAGTTATCAAAAAATCATCGTCAACTGCCGAGAAACCATCAAGTTCGAAACAACACGAAATCAAGCGTGGACTCCGACAGAATGCATAAGCTACAAGAATGCATATAGTCAATGTTTTTGGCCTTTTAGGCAGGTCTGGCAACAATATTTACTGATTCCATGGGACTTAAAGTTATTAGCATTGGTGATTACGCGATAATAGGAGGAATGAATTTTAAAAAGTAGCACTATGGTGGACCCAAAAAATACCAACGGAAACAAAAAGAAAAATAATGTATTTAAAAAGCCTATTGAAATCTAATAAATACCTACCTCATCACCGAAGTCGTTCACAATTCGAATATATGTGACACGAAATACTGGATCACGCGAAGATGAGATCCCTACATTATAAATGTGCAAACCGTGAACACTGACTGGAGCGAACTCTGGGCGTCTGAAGAAAAGCGATACTTTAAGCCAATTTTAGCGCAAAATTAAGAACAGTGCAAATGGGAAAAGTAAACTACACATGTAATGAAGAACAGCTGACCGCGGCCAATAAGGAGCACAGCGTTCAACATCTTTTCTGCTGATGAGCATAAAAATATAAGACGCTTTTTCCTGCCAGACCATTCGCCAGAAGTCACCTAAGCGGAGAAATAGACAGTTTCGTTTAAAATTCTAACCCGGTCGAGAATAAGACCCAAACGACGCTCAAAAATCATAAAGTTGCCAGGAGATTTACTACAGTGGGAACAAAAAAATAAAAAATGGCTGATTTCATACACGAACCAATAGTGTTCTCCATAGGGGCTTGCGTCACAATGAACTTGTTGAACAAGGGTCCGCCGTGCACATAGTTAGCATGAATAAACGTATTTATAGTGCCACTAGGATACCGCAAAATCACTCTGGAAGAATCCCGACACTTCACTCCTAAACGGGCAACTTAACAATAGCGTAAGCTGAGTTTTTAAATGAATTGTCTGTTTCCTCCAAATTTCCTTCGATCTTTTGGATATCAGCAACCATTGTATGGGTCAGGAACTATTAAAGTACAAGTGTACGAGATCATTGGCAAATTATATAATAACCGCATCAAAGCCGTTTAACAGTCGCTTGGCAAGTCCTTATGGCCTTATGAACAAAGACTGATGAAAGAATAATTTTGCAAATGAGGAATAACTTTACACACGAGTTTTCTTTTATTTTCTCATGCATAAAGCGTAGATACTAAAAAAGGTACAACTACAATATATTGAATGGATAACCAAAATAACGAGTGCAATATTTGAAGGATACTAAAAGCAACACTTTAGTGTCGCTAAAATTAAACAAGAAAGGATACAGTGCAAAAAACAGAATTAGATGATCTTCGTTCGAATTTCTACTACCCCATCCTTTTATCTATAGAATATAAAAATTACAAAAGCTTACTATGATTTCTACACTTGTCTAGATTTTGGTCAAATGCCTCATGAGTGAAGGGCAAGTGATTCACCTGGTTGTCCAAGATCTCAAACCTGGAAGGATAAAATTAGCTTTTACCTAGACGGACCATTATAAGGATATTTAAGACACCGCAATGAGACAACACGTCCTTTTTTTTTGATAACCAACCCTACCAATAATCGAGAGGTCTCACCTTCTCTCCATGCCTCCAGTGATGCTACAGATGAATTTCTGCTTCTTCTTTGGACCAAACATACGCTTACCCAGTTGTATGTTATTGTAATCTAAATCAGCTGATGTCAGCGACAACTAATACTACATGAAATACCTTAAATAAAAAGAAAGCATTTCAAAAGTACAAGGAAAGGCGCACACTTCCCAGAGACCCGAACTCGATCACGGTCAGAATATGTTTGTTCATTGTAGAGCGCCAGTCGAGACTGAAGGGCACGTGGGTCAAACTCAGTGGCGATATATGACATCAAGTCGAAATTTCTGTTGGAAATATTCAGTTGAAGATATGAGATAATATCTATATAAGATGAAATAAATCCCACTTTGTTGTCAACGGATCGTACTCCATTAGCCAAGCGCTTGGCTCAGCATTCATTACCAAACGAGATTTTAGAACATGTATCCGAGCCTCTTGAAGGGTAATATTCCGATTGTCGGTAAAGAACTTCGACGAAATTCCAACCTCAACAAACAGAATTAGTACGATAAAATGTCCCATTCTTAGCTCTGTGTAGGTTATGTTCACGGTACGAAAGAGCTTGGTTTGGAATGGCAGATCTTCAATCACTTCAGTTATTAGAGAAATAAAACAATAATAGATGCATTAACATAGGTGGTCCACAATGCATTCACGTGATGTATCGAAGCAATCTACAATGACCTTGCATCTGTTAACTGAAACGAATTTTTCAAATTTCGTATTCGGAACATGGTCAAAAACACATTAATTCTGAAGTACTCACAAATTCTTAAGACACTGTACCTTATCGCAAATATTTTTCAGTGGTACAACCCAACCTTGCCGATTATTTGGTTTAATAATTTTCTTGCCTTCTTCCACAAGAAAGACGTCGGTGTAGCAATTTTTCCACTTATTATCGTACCTGAATATAGTGGTGTACAACCTGTCAACACCAACTACGTTATGTTACTTTATACCCACCAAACAAGGTGCTCAAGAAAAATACTGCAAAAAAGTGTTCAAACCTTGTAACTGCTGCTAAAACAACAATTTCATTAATAACCACCGGATGCAGTCTCCAAGAGGTACAGGAAGTTTGTTTTTAGTTCCCATCTTACTATATTCTACACTATTTTACAACACCCAGCTTTAACAATATAACCTGTTCTGCTCCAATTTTGACCCAATATAAATTAACGATTACACGCAATTGTGAAAAAGATTTTGCCTCATTTACTCAATCAAGCAAACACATCGAACTCTTCTGTTCACCTTGGGTCATAAAGAAGATTTTGCACTAGTTCTGGATCGTTCCGGCATTGTACAACAAGTTGGCGCATTCGCGCATCCGACACAGGCACTTAATAGTAAGCTATAATCTCTCAAGAATATGGATGAAATCTGACATACCAGGAATGGAGTCGGCCACGGTATCCTAAACAAGGTTTATGAACTAAGGGAAACATTCACAAAAAGACACAAAAAAACTAACAGCGCTGTTGGTTTCGAGTATTTGTGCTGCATGCAACGACAACACACCAGGAGATTCATTATTGGTATTCTGAAAAGGATAAAGACGGAGTGACGAGTGATATAAAACAAAGAATGGATGCATTCACCGTTGGAGTATGTCGTTCGTTGTTTAGCTGCTCTCTTGTACTTAGTATGAGTTTTGGATGAAGATCAATAGCAGTGCGTGCGGCAAAGAGCTTCATTCTTTTTTCCTGTCGTAAAACAAGCTATTCTAAAAAAACACTCCATAGGAATAAATATTCAAAACAGATACCTTCAAGTGACGCTGTGTTTCATTAAGAAATGTGATGTCTCTTGAGTCATTGTAAAATGAGGAAATTAGTTGGGAAAAGTTCTAGAACAAAACAGATAACAGTAGTCACGTCAGATAGAGCTTCATGTTAAAAAAGGGATAGAGTTACCTTTTTATTAATACCATGAACAATTTGAGGTGCGCCTCTGGGAATTTCAATGTCGCTATCACATAGTGAAGACCGCCTCAATCTGAAATTGTAGAAAAAAGTTTAATCTCAAATTAAATCCGATCAAAACGTCTAAGGTATTCTATGTGTTGTTGATAATTCTCAGACTTCATATATCTTTGTAAAGTTTGCACTATCGCTTATAGTGTACGCGCAGTTTTTTTTTTCTTTGAATACCACTCTTGTTTGAAAATAATTTCAAACACCAACAACGCAGGCAGACTGACCCTCAATATCAGTGACACATCCAAGAACAGCTCCCAGCTCCTAAAGCTGAAGAATCTATATCCTGCTGAAGGAAAACCTTATTGTTTAGTCGGCTCCCTATTAGAACCAGCAGCCTAGATTTGAGCAAAAAGCGAAAACGGACGAATTATGAGCTACAGAAAAACTGACCCTAGTCGGAACAGAAAGTGAACTTGTACCTTGCTAGCAAATATAAGTAGATTGCAATAAATTTTGTTTCACTTAATAGACGAAACGTGCCATGTATTCAAATGCATTAACCATCGTTTGGAAGTGACTGAATGCATATCTGGCGTTTACAATGACTCGTGGTGGCGCTCCGATTTATCGAGCCAGTGCTACTATCCTCCCAAACAAATCTGGTACCAATTTGTGGACCCCGGAGGGATGGAAGAGTTGTTGGGCTAGGGAAGCGGGAATCGATCTTATGTGTAATGAAGGGCGCCTTCGACCACTGCCCCACGCGCGCCCTTTTCACTAAAGTTCACTATGGGTCGAAATAGGTTTTTTTAACGTTGAATAAACAAGTCTGCTCAGCTACATACTCCCTCGTACGTACTATGTACTGGGATCAATGCATGTCGTCGCTAACGTGTTGAGAGGCTTTGCATCATGATATTTGCCAGCTTTTCCACAGGAGGTGTAACACCTAGTGGACTCAATACACTTCTGGAAAATTTATTGTCCAAACGTCCTTATAGTAGACTATGCCATGCCAAGTGGTTGTGCCCTTAACTAACAACCAAGTGACATCGATCAACAGATGACAACTACACGCCGTCTGTCTCCACGAATGACGATGATTCAGCCAGGCGAGCGTGTCACTCGTCGATATCGACTCACCGGAAGACAGCATGGTTTTGTTGGAGGTGCGAGCTTTGAATAGAAATAAAAGATTTGTGGGCTTAAAAACGTCAGTTATCATTGTGGAGTAGATATTGTGGATACTTGCATATCGTTGTCAATAATGTTCATATTCTAGCTGTTTTATTACAATTAATAAAGTTTAGTACACACCCAGATGTGACGGGGATAGCGCAGTGGTTAGTGATACCGTCGATCAGGAGACAAAGACATTAGTTCAACCCCGCCCCATTGCTCTCCTCCAAACCACGCGAGAACGCCTTAGCCAGGTTATTTCCAAGATTGCAAGGAGAATTGACTCGACTAGCATTCTACGAAATTCATAAAGAAGACGAAGCCCCGAGCAGCAGCTGAAAGAAAACGCGAAATGTTTGGAGACCATTATGGAGCATGAATGCGAGGAAAGCGAATCGGATGCAGGAAGTGCGGGGATCCACACATGGCTGATGGCTGATGTGATGGCTAGGCGTATAAAATAGAAATAATTTTTAAAAAATACGCCAAGACACGTATAACAGAATCCAAAGTCGGAACCATATTTCCGATTAAGTCGACATCATTTTCCAACAATTCAACTTGAACACTTCATACGTAACCGATCCGTCATAGGAAGTGGCTAAGATCCTCAGTACATCTTCCATTCTCGTTATCAATGAAGTGTTTGCATCAGCACAGATTCACTTTGCTTACAAAGACATCCGTCCACCTTGTGAGTGATCATCCTAGAGCATGCTTGCCCGTCCATGGAATCTGCTACACTGTTTTCCTCGTCCACTGGTCGTTGAATGTTCTCATTAGATGACTAACACATCTAAGTTCCACTGTCGATTTGTCCCAAGGACTGAATAACTTTCGAGAATATGAACAGAATCTAGTTAGATGTTAGTTGTACCAATTACGTCTCAGAAAAGACATCGTTCAACGGCTTTGTGAGTGGTGTTTAACATACTAAACGTGGTTTACATTTAAATTGTCTGCACCGCTAAAGTTGAGCACTAGGAGAATCTCTCAGTTGTCAAAAAGATGAGCACGACGCTCTGGATCTAAATGTGTGTGATTACTGCATTTACATCCGTAATGTTAGCATTTTTCCTTCATCAGTACAACTTAATAATAAAAACTAGTAACTTCTGGTGAAATTAAATATCTTAGAACAACTACTTATTCTCTAACGATGATATATCGAAGTCTCTTCTATACGTTTCTCATCCTTTCTTAATAAAAAATATTTGCTACATCATAAAGAATATTTTCTACCTTTCTATACATACTACTTCGCATACACAGCTACCACTTTGTATGTCACTCTCACCTCCAATATATTACAATATTGCATCGTCTATGCACGTCTGTGGCGTAGGACTACTACCAGCTTTGCCTCTGCATATGTCTACCATATGCACTCCTCGTCTACCTAACGTCTAGATTTTGTAGCACTATAGAACTTCTTCATTTTTGCCATCAATATGACATATTCGCAGGACGCGTGTGGCGCAGTGGTTGGAGGCGCCACTGCGGCGCGCACGTGAAATGCACCCATGGCCCACCAAGCCTTCCATCCCTCCGGGGTCGGCAAATTGGTACCAGACTTGTTTGGGAGGATAGCAGCACTGGCTCGATACATCGGCATGCCACCGCGAGTCACTGTAAAGGCCAGATATGCATTCAATCACCTCCAACGATACTTAATGAAGTCGAATGCATGGCGCATCCCTCAAGGATTGATCAACGCCGAGAGCTTTATCCTTTTATCCTTTTATGACATCTTCGCACAGAGCACGTGAAGGCAGTTATTCTCAGTGGCATCCTTGCACCGTCTTCAACGCTGTATTTTGCTCACACTTTTTCATCTCCATCGACATTTAATTTCGAAAATGTACCAAGATCCACTAATCGTAAAACATTGCATTCAGATTTGAACCAGTTGCATCGTTTCCTTTTGCCTTTGCACGAAGTGCTGACACTTCTTCCCATTTTGGTGTCATTGTTTGTCACCACACTTCACATTATTTCTGCATATTATTTCCGTTACTAGGTTACTGCTTATTTGTTCATATGTATGAAGGATTAATTATCAAGGGTAGACGCAACGCAGTGGAAAAACTACGAGTTTCGCTTGGTAGAAAATTTCAGAGCCATCAATCCTACTAGCTGTATTGTCCACATTTTTCATAAATGGACCTCTAGTTAGGAAGAAGCACTTCATAACAGAATTAAAATTTTGTAATCGAATCGGCCCAACATTACCAAATTTCTTTGTATTATTCATAAAGTGTCAACAGTTCTAGAAATCTTGCTTCCCTAAAGCTAAAAATGTTAAGATCCTTCGATTACAATGCATTATCACTACACGGATTAAGAAGTGAGGAAAAAACAGAAAAAAAGAATAGCACCGGATATTCACAGGACAAGTTGTTTTGTGTTTTAACTTTTATTTACTACCTAATCTTTTTTCAACGCAGAGTATTATTTTAAATACAATGATTGATGGAGTACAAGGAAAACTCAGTACCTGAGTTCGATGGCGCTTTTACTCTTTCCACTAGCTCAAGTGTTGCAGTGAATAACACGTGAGCCCCATGAAAGCGTAGTCACTGGTTCGAAGCGCAACTGAGGTTACGAGTTTTGCTCGTATCTCAGTATACCTTTACTCCATCATTAAATGTTAACCTTTCTTTTTCTTACAAAGCATAGGTGTGCCAATCAAGAACACTCATTTAGAGCAAACCGGTGAGAAGGAATGTTCCTGGGTGTCGAATTACGATGTACAACAGGATTTATACTTCCCGTATGGGTTAACGAAGCTGAACTCAGCAGGGATTGTAGAAATTTTTTTGAGGCTACTCAGTATCAAAGCTGCAAATCAGCTTCCGATTTATACGAGCTAGCGACTGCATGTGGATTTACGAACATTCTGGAGCGCATATTTCGAAACTCTACGAGAAAAATTCCTTGCCGACCAAGAAAATCCCACCAAATAAAAGTTGTACTGGGGCTCACACGTCCAGTGAAAACGGGCCATGCAAATGTCGCAGTATCCAATCAAGATATGAAGTTCCTTTCACTATTAATGAAACAGACATAGTTTACAATCAAAACACCTAGTTTTAATTGATCTTGCAAGACTAACAAAACACTTAAGCATCGACCGCTACTTTAAACAGAGGCTAGACGTTTGTAATACCTTCCCGTACAGCTAGGACAACAGGCTCACCACATTCGTAGAAGAAAAAAGCACTTTACACACAGGGACTTACGGTTGTAAATCTTTCCATTCAACACCACATACATTCTTAAAAAATCAAAACATTCTTTCGAATATCGATTAGTGGTAATCTCGTATACTAATCAGGCACTCGGCGCGCTGAAGAATGATCTTCCATCGATCGATTCGCCCTTTTCCCGGCCCCAGCCGCCGCCCTTCAATCGCGGCACTGGCAATGGAACAACACTATTCACCTCTCACCACTGCTTTCTAGATTCTGATTTGTTCCCCTGAATGAATATCCCACACAATCAAGCCTTCTATCGCAGAATAAGTTCTAAACAGCTTTTTCTGTTCACCATAAAACGTTAGGACTATGACATTCGAAATACTCGACATTGGTTTTCAATCTCTCCAATTAATGACTTTATGTTGAATTGTAGCCATTAGAGATGTTTGTCAATTTTTCGCGTTTTGACATGAACATTACGAACTTTATGCAACAATAATACCATAGTTCTACTTTTAATGTAGGATCGTTTCCTTCATCGACTGAGGCCTAATGTAGTAGTTTGGTTTCCATTGTCACGTCATCACGTAAGATGTTCACTGCTTATCTACCAGATGTTCACCAAAAGTGGTAAGGGGCAAAACTGAAACCTTTACCCTAGAAATACTTCTGTGAAAAAAAAGCATCACTGATTTAATACAAATACATTGTTTCTATACTGGTACGCAAAAACAGAGCAGTTACGTCGGCCAAGCACACATCAATTGGAGGGCTGTTCAAATTCATTCATTTGCAAAGAGATGTGGCACCAGTTAGACGCCAATTTATGAACTTTGTGGTCATTTCTCACATTTTCTACAGAGCAATTTTTCGTACACTTTTGCAGAATAGCACGCAGGTATGAAAAACACCGCGCATATCAGCGAGTAGGAAAACACGTGTAATTGTCGAACCTATTCTGTACTAATTGTCTGTTACTAAACGATGCAATCTTTTTCTATAATCCGCCATCACATCTGCTGCACGGAGATCCCAGCACCTCCTGCATTCGCGTCGTTTCCCCGCATTCTTCGTCCACAGAGGCCCTCAAACATTTCGCGTGTTGTTTCGCCTTCTTCGTGAGGATTTGGTCTTCATTATGAGTATCGTAGGATCCCGTTCAAGTCGATTCTTCTTACGATCCGGCGAATTGTCGAGTTAAGGCGTTTCTACATGGATTGAGAGAGAGCGTTGGAAGGGGATTGAACTACTTCCTTGCTTTCTGATGGACTGCATTACTAACCACTCCGCTACTTCACCCATGATCCCTAAAGAAATACCACAAACATCTCTACAGCCCCTTGCTATTAGCTAAACGTGATTTTTGATGCATATGTTGAATAAGAAACCTGCGAAACATAAGTACGTGCACCATATATAAATATACAAAATACAATTTTTGCAAAAAATAAATTTCGCCATAATTTTTGCTAGCGTTCCTTCGCTTCTTTATTTCCATCGCACAAGAGTAATCACGTTCATGATCTATTGATTCGTCGTCGGCGAACACAATGGAGGTTGACGGGTGCCGACCACCACAGCAGTGAGGGCGTCACTGATCCTCGCCACACACACACACACGCACACACGCACACACACACACACACACACACAACATACACACACACACACAACATACACACACACACAACATATATACACACACACACCACACACACATATACATTTATATACGCACATACATACGCATAGGTACATTGCGTGAGTGAAATGAAACAATATTTCTCACCAGCATTATTTGTTTAGAATACTCGCTTACGAGTTTCGCACTTAAAATGACCAATTTTCGAATATTCGTGCTCCGTACTGTGTAAATCATCATATGATAACACGAGAATCTTCGAAAAGTCAGCTGTTCGAAAATGCACGTTGATGTGGGAGAACGATCTGCCAGGTCGCCCATCTACCACGATATTCCCGCGCGCACTGGACGAACGCCCACCCCCGCCCGCATCGCTCGGCCAGCAGATGTATAGATGTCCTTAATTGATCAGTGCATACGGCTACGATAACAGTAGATGCATCGTTAAGGTTAAAACTTTACCTTTACACTCACCATACGCGCATCGCATCGGATAGGTCAGAAATAAGAAAAAAATGTAAGATTTGGGTACGTTCTGGTATATACTATGGCATGTTTAATCATTTTAGCGTTCTGTAGGTTTAGGCTAAGTCATAGACGCCATCATGGAGTACAAGGGGACGCGCCTTAGATGATAATAAAGTAGGTGTGACTAGTGGAATTGTAATTATTGGAATAGGAAGACAATTAGAGAGCAAATAAGATCGATGATTTCACACCATGTTAAGGTCATATACACCAAATAATCAAGTATAGTATGCTGACACTTTTATGACGAAGATAGTCCATGTAAGAATTGTATTTAGAAGCAACAACAATTCGACTACTAAGATTAGTAGAGATGTTTATGACAAGATTTATATATGATTGTAGTTTTCTACAACTGAATCCACAGCGTAAACAACAATGATTTCAAACCAAAGCAATAATCCTTTGTAAGACTCACGAAAAAATTAAACCAAACCAAACTCGGTCGTACAGTACAGTACTCGAACTATGACAAATATACCGTCAACGGGAAAAAAAAACAGACCTATATATGGGAGCAACTATGGGTATTCTCAGCTCCATCCGATATCCATCAATTTGGAAACAGCTCATTTAAAAAATTGAAAACGCTATGTGATTTCTGTACGAGAAAGAAGACGAAAATTATGCTTTTTTTACTTAACTCTATGCCGAATAGCACCTATGTGGGTCAAATATTCCCGCGCGAAGTGATAGCTTTGCCACTCACCTCCTCTCCCTCACATCTACCTACTCATACAATATTTAATTAACTGAGCCTTTCGTTCTGAATACGGAAGAAACCTATAGCTTATACTTTGGAATTCGATGCTCTTCAAAGAAAAGAAAAAGTGATTTGTATCACTTTGAAGCTACTTTACTCTCAAATCACGTCCGAAGGCAGAACACTTGACTGTATTAATATTCATCACATCTGTATACTCTTTTTCCTCATTCTGACCACTAAAAACTACCCACAGTCTACAATACTTCAATCTTCAATGGTTTGGTGATAAGCAGCAACCAGTGAAGCGACTATGTTCAGGTCTAGCGAGATTTGTATTCTTATGGACGAAATCTTTGACAAAGTACGAGTATCATCCATATAGCACCATTAAATCTAATGCTATAAACCATATAAAGCAAGTTAATGTTACCTTCTTAGCAGGACTGATCGGATAGTTCTCTGAAGCTAAATGATATTAAGCATTCATTTTCAAACACTATTTAAACGATTTTATTGCCAATTTGAGCTTTGAGCAAGCAAACTGTGGCCACTCAAAAAGCATTCTCCATTCTTGATTTTCCATTATTTTCCTTTTTATTTCGAATGTTATGCCCGCTCGCCTCATAACGACTAGCCCAACGCGCTGCAGTCGCGACGCGCTGTGCTGATCCATGCTCGTGACCTCCCGCGTTTCTGGATGTCGTCGCGATTGTCCAATGTTTCCCATTGGCATTCTCTTACCACAAATATGTTCTAGATCTGTGAATCGGCCATCCTGTCTGTACTCAACTCCGACTTACGACACGAACCTTTCATAGGTTTTTTTTTTCAATGTGCGCTTAATTACTTGTTTTCTTTTCTCTCTGGGTAGCGAATAAATTTTTGGTAATTCAGTTTTTTTTTCTTCAGATTAATCTACTAGCATAAAACAAGCATGGCTAGAATGGATGTGTCTACAACTGTTAGTAAGCAGCGTAGAAGCATTCCGAGGATTCTGTCCAGTAGCAAGAACTCGCGATTATCGCCGATGAACACCAGCCACATCAGGAACGAGTTCGAAGATCCGGAAGAGGATCGCCATAAGTCCTTCAGTCATTTGAAGCAAGCCTTAGATCAGCTTGAACCATATGAGGACAATGTGGACAGCATGTCAATCCAAAACAGTCCAGGAATAAAAACGGAACCACCACAGACAGAGGAGAAAGAGGAAGGTCTTGAAATCCAGGTGAATGAGATGATCACTGTACGACAGGGTCCTCAACTATTCATGCCTCCACGGCGACTCCGATGCCCACCAACAGCAAATGCGATGACAGAAAATTCAGACTGGCTGAAAACCCTAACGCCGAACGAAATACTGATTGCGGTAAGAGCTCTCTAATGTTTGCGTTTTACATTTTAAATATCGATTTTTTTGGTTTTTCGTAAAAACTAGCTATCCAACCTGCGCTCCCTCTTGACCACTTTCTTCAGATCCTTCCGAAAACTCTTCCCGAAACCTCCATCGCTTATAGCCCTAGGCATCGTATATTGACCTTTCTTGTTAACTGGGTAGTCATCGGCTAGCGAAACGTCAGACAATGCTCGAATCCTAAAACGTTATCACCTTCGTGGTGTTTCATTTCATTACTCACCAATAGAATAGTTACTACTAAAACATTGTTTACGAAATACTCGCCTACATCCCTATATCAGCAGAAAATGTTGGAACTTTTCATTGGAAAAGAATCCTTGAAAACATTCCCGTAATAACTCACAAATCGGTCTGATCATTTGAATCACTCTCTGCTCTGTAGAAGCTACTCAGTGAGAATCCACGAGTTCGTTGCTCGATGCATCGACCACGTTGCTGAAAGCAACTCAAAGGACCATCCATAATAACAACTAAGTAAACATAAATACGTACTAAATGGAATAAGTACTTCCGCTAAGAAAATGAAAATTTTAAAGACATTACCAGTGCATTAAGTTGTAGTCGTTGCTCAGACAACATGTCTTAGACGTAATGTTATTATCAGGATGGGATGAAGTAAACAGTAACAAGCAGTAAGATCCAGTTAGTAGTAGTTGTGAAACGAAACTGAGAGCACCCTTGTCGTGAAGGTTTGCGACTGCCCAGGCCCTATATGCGCCTCACTACAACCATCGATCGACGATCAAGGGGATGTCCAGCATAGGGTGCATGTCTTGCTGTTATGAACTTAGGACGAAATCATAAGTTTTAAGAACTCGTATTCACAAAAACAGAACTGCATATACTTATAAATGGCTGAAAATGAAGTGTTTCGACGTATCGTTCAGTAATTATTCGAGTAAACGATTCGAAGGTTTAACTCGTGTGTGATCTTCGATCACTTTTGATCACCCAGACTCCACCCTCGCTCGCAGTTTGAATCGCAGTTTGCTGAGTTGGTTGAGTTTAGAGGTCCTGTATTTTTCTTCATTCTCTTCTTTATCTTTCTATCTATTTTAAGTATAGTGAAATATTAGAATGGTCCAAGAGACCGGCATTCTATAGATATCGGGATTAACAATGGATTCATGTATATATAACCTTACGAACTACGATTATTGAGCTTATGCAAAATTGGTATAAGTAGTCTTTGTTGTTTTTGTTGTTGTTTTTATTTTTGTTGTTTTTGTTGTTGTTACTGTTATTGTTGCAGCTGTTTGATGGGTGAGCATGTTGGCGACTTGGCCTCCTTTAGACCCTGCTGGACGTATTTTACATAAAAAGAGGCTTTTAATTGGATAAAATATCGAGTAGTAAACAAAGTGGAGTTCATTTATATGTTAGGTCTTCATTAACACTATCGATATTTCATCGAATTAAAACGCTATTGTTAGATAAAATACGTCCAGGGTCTGGGGAAGGTGAAATCGCTGAAGCGTAAGCCATGGAACAACAACAACAACGACAATGACTTCAACTCATACCAACTTTGGACCATTTCATCAAGGGGAGTCTGTAAGGACATGTGTAGATATATTGGAGTGATCGTTCCTTGCTCGAGTAACTGTTGAAGGCGTACAAAAGCTACTTAAGGCCCCAATGTTTAACTTAGGATGATTTCATAAAAAGCACTTCTGCTGATAGAACAGTGCTTAGTCACTCCCTTTTTTTTCATAAAGACATAATTTCAGTTGGTGAATTTCTTTGCCCCTCCAATGAGTGGTGATGACTCTCCGCCATTACTTGATCGCGAGTGTACTCCATCTGATGATACGTTTACGATTACGTCGCAAGATGTGGTCAGTTTGTAAACTTTTCACCATATTTGTCCTTTATTGACGCCAAGCAGTAAATTCGAAATGGTTGATTGGCTATCACAAGGTAATTATCGTTAGGTTTTACTATTTTTCTATCATAGTAAGAGCCACAATGTTATTGAAAGTGCTTGAAGTGGATTGACACAGGTGATTTCCTGGAATTGAATGCGGTTTTTTCTTTCAAATCTACAGATGATGTCGTCATTTTTTCAGTCTGTAAATGGGAAAATGAACACCTTCACAGTATACGATCCGAGGGAAACGTTTGTAGAAGCGAAACCAACGCAGATGAAGTTGCCCACAGGTTGTTCACTGATGTCAAAAACCAGTTCTATACCAAATAATGATGACCTGACTTCTCATCGACTTTTGACGTTGAATGGCACACTAAGTAACGTTCTTTGCTTTTTGTTTTTCAGGAAAATATAGCTGGTGTTTCTGAGGAGAATGTAATAGATGAGTACAATTAAATTCGGTCTAGTTTTACCATTATATAGCAGAGGGAAAGGAAAAAAGTCTCGATTTGTATGAGAGGGAATTGCTGTATTATTCAGCTACCATTGCAGATGACAGTATGGATAGAAAGTTCCCAGCCATGACACTTGGTGGAGCCCTTGGGATGCGAAGACAGCAGCGCACAGTGACAGAGCAGTCACTGAACAACAATCTCACACTTGATCAACTGAATCCTCCGCTTGCCGAGGCGTTGGCCGCAATGAAGTCGAAGAACGGAGTGATCGTAAGTCTGTTTTAAGAATGTGCTCACTAAGTATCGCAACATGTTTTTGGTTTAGTCGAAATCTGGTAACAACAGTTCAGTGAGTATCTCAGATGGATACACAGGTCGCCGTGAACTTCTTCCCACACGGATGTCTGGTCCAGTGACTCTAGAAGCACTGGCACCTTCAAATTCGACCACTACAGATGGTTTGTGCCTTTGAAATTTTACTCTACCTTCGTTAAATTTCCTAAAACAGAAATCTTTTAGGTAATGTTGCGACTTCAGGTCATTTGGTGTCATTCAACGGACTTACAACAGAAGTGCCTGAAGAAATACATTGCCACCTCTGTGATTATCCAATGAAGTTATGTATACGAAAAAGTAAATACAAGGGAGAAATACGGGAATATGCAGCTTACAGGTGCGCAACATTGATAATTGACTTGATTTTGCTGTCATCATAAATCTTGTAAATCACGTGAACTAATAGCTTATTAAAGGTGTCTCCGTAAGGGTTGTCAAACGTTCCGTTCAGTGCGCAAAGTGATTGAACCTGATTTGTCGTTTCCTCGAAAAAGGAAGCTTGAAGAATCTGCTGTAGAGGTGTGATGCCTATTTTTTGGTTTGCTGAAAAGTCGTTAGTTTCTGATGTAACGCCATTGATGATTTTCTGGATAGAGGATTACTTTGAAAGGAAAACATCCAAGCATTGGTACAATATCTCACCTATGCTTCAATCGCGGCCTATCAAAAGACTCCTTTTAAGCCCACAGCAATGCCTCTAGCGAAAGGGAAAATCACGACAGACGCTGAAAATTGTGGCCCTTCCCATGCTCTTTTAGTCGCGATGTTGCATATGGTCTTGATGCATACCTTCTTAGGACTTTCTCTTAAACGACTATATTATTGTGAAGCAATCGTCTTCAATTCCTCTAGGCTTTTAATAATCGCGCTGTCACTGATATTATTTAAATGGCAATAAAATGAATATAGTTTTTCGTATCAACTTATGTGCGTCATTGGTTGTTTTGGTATAATTTTATAGACTTCTGATGCTTGTAACGTGAGTTCAAGATCTGGTGGTGGTTCTGTTGAGCGGAAATCTCATTCAGAAACGGTTAATCATGGTGGTGGATCTAATAAAGGGTTAGTAAGAAATTGCATTATTGGTCACAATGTATTATTATATTTCTTGTGAAGAATCGTTTAGAAGTCTCGTTTCATTAATGCCTCAGGCATCTTCATAAACACACTTATGACAAAAGTGTCGTGTTATCTGGTCGTTTTTTTAGTACACTAGTATTTATACCGGGTAGTGTTACAAAAAAACACATGGAGGCGATGCAGAAGTTCACATTTGACCTTCTTGGTGGAGCTACTGGTCCACTGGAAACGTAGGTTTTCCGCGTGAAGGGCAAGTGTTGCATGTTGTAATTCTTTGCATGTGTTTCGCATTCGACACCATGTCTATTTTGCTTCACTAGAATTGCATGGCTTTAGCTTATAGCTTGACTACCAATAAACTGAGCGATGGGACACAACTTCGAAAGAAAGGACGTTTCATTGCTGGCATGTGTTATTGTAGTATTATGAGCTTTTCAGCACACCTAGACCACTGTTCGCGTTTGTAAAGATGAGCACTTGGGACGTAGACAGTCTGCTTAGAACGCAAGAGGGGCTGAAGGTTCGACACAATTCACATTTTTATTCGCACAATAGTTGGTGTGCCGCTTTGTAGCATAATTGCGCTTAGTGTTCACCTTGTGTTACCACTGTTACCCAAAATCCTAATTGCTTGGAGTTGCGGGAATCCTGGTCGTTGACCATGGTTTAATTTCGCTTTACAGAAACTCGAGTTTCTCCTAATGAGCGCACCGCAGCCGCCAGTTCCTGATTTTATCGTCAAGTTAGTATATTCGTTTTTTATCGCGTCCTGCTTAGTGTTGTAATTGGAAATCTAAGAAAGGTTTTCAGGGCTTGCGAAAATCTGGCAAACATCTATCGTGCAAGTGAACTAACAAAGGCGAATGTCGCTCGCATCGCCCCCGCTTTTCTTCCACAAATGGGTAACACCGCTCTTCCACAAGTGGAGAACACCGTTCTTCCACAGGTGGAGAACACTGTTCTTCCACAGGTGGAGAACACCGTTCTTTCACAAGTGGATAACACCGTTTTTCCACAAATGGACAACACCAGTTTTCCACAAATGGACAACTCCGTTTTTTCACGAATGGAGGACACCGTTTCTTCACAAATGGAGAACACCTTTGTTCCACAAATGGGGAATACCATTATACCACAAATGGGTAGCACCATTATTCCACAAATGGGTAACACCGTTATTCCGCAAATGGGTAACACCGTTATTCCACAAATAAGTAACACCGTGATTCCACAATTAAGTAACACCGTGATTCCACAAATGGGGAACACCAATGTTCCACAAATGGGGAACCCCGCGGAACGTTCGCTTTTGCCACAGTTTCAAGATATTTCTCAATTTTCGTCATTTCCGAGCTATATGCAAGGTATTCCTCATTCTGAAGGTGTTATTCCACCAATCCAAGCTCTATATCCCCCAGCGCGTAGTGTACATTCCTCAGCACAGGGTCTATATCCCCAATTGGATGATCTATGTTCTCCAGGGCATACTGTACATCCCGCAGCGCAGGATCTATACCCACCAGCGCATAGTCTATATCCACCACCTGCACTTGCACCTCTACAGTTTTGTCCTTATCCCAGTTATAATATGACACCTGAACCACTGGGATTTGAAACCAAACCTACACCATATAGTAATGAAATAAACTGGTAAGATTAGCGGGGAAATTTATAAAGTGCTAACAGTGAACTTCAATTTAATAATGTCTAACATGTGAGCCGCGGTGTATGGATAGAGGGTCAAGCATTTGCAAAATTTTCCTGTTACTTTCTTTTATTGGCTTAACAGCGTCATAGGCGCGTCTCCTCCATTTGTACTATCATAGTGTCTCAAATTCACTTCCATATTTGTTGTTTGTTGTAGTATTCAGCTGTCTTAGATGTTAGTATTGGATCCTTTTTTTCACGAAGAAGTTTCGACATTGTTGTTTCATTTTTCTTTGTTAGTATGAGGACGAGTTAATCGATCCTATATCCTTTCATTGTTAACCTAATTTTAACTTCTAGATTTTCAGAAGAGAACTGTTGATTCTGTCAAAAAACGCTAGCAACCTGTTATGCCATTTAATGTAATGATTAATAGGATTGCTTATCGTATTGCACTGGTAGTTTCAATAGCCTTTTTTTTCATAAGGTTTACTTCGTGTCCGTTTATAAGTGCCTTTTTTTCTTGTTGTCTTTTAGATTTTGGGTTTCTTCGTGTTTTCTGTTTTGTTATTCTTACTGTTTTTTTCTTCCAATATCTTTTGTATGGATTTTTTTGCTCTATTTTGTATACTTTAACAAACAAGAAAAACGTTTCAATTTTGGTAGTTCGGGTTTGGAATGGGCTGAGATGACCATTATGGTTAGTACTCATTTGGCGTGTTCTGGTGAGTAATATGTCATTTGTGTTATCTCGAACTACAGTGGGATTTTCTTGTTTTACATACTTGCAATGCTTTTAGAAGAAACCGCAGAAAATTTGAGAGTGTTTTTAGTAGCATTCATAACAATATGTCACCAAATTTTCAATAGGTGTGATGGACAATGGTGCAATGGTTGAGGAAGCCCCGTAGGACATGGGATAGATTCCTGCACGCCTGATCCACTACGCTGTCCATTCCTCCGCGGTTGACAAATTGGTACCAGACTTGTCTGGGAGCATAGCAGCACCAATTCGATACATCAGTAAGCCACCACGAATCACGAATTATAAAGGCCGGGTATGCATTCAGTCACCACCAAATGATGCTTAATGGGGTCGAATGCATGACGCATCGCTGAGGGATTGATCAACGACGTGGGCCTTATCCCTTATTCTTTATGATGGACAAGGAATGAGTGAGTCTAACAGACAGGAGTCAGATGTATGAAGCCAAGTTGTCCACGACAGTTTTTCGCATGGTGCACAAGCCAAGTTTGTCAAACGGCAGCATCGGTACAATTCCTATAATGGTCGAATTTCTTCTTACGGGTGCATTTTTGAAATATTGATAGGAATGGGACAATTTGTACGACACAAGTAAGATTTGTTCAGGGACACGTAGCTGATTGGACTGGCATTTCTTTCCATGGGATCTCAGGTTGATCTTGGTACATGTGTTCGCAGATCCTATCGATGGAAACGAAGACTGCCATAACCTATTTATGTTTCTCCCAGAACGACAAACCGAGTACTTTTGGAAGTTTAATGTGAATGTTTAACATAACGATTTATAATGAACGGGAAGCTTACAAGCATTCTGCTTTGGTATTATCTTAATCCTTAGTGCGCCTCATCACTAAGAATCTGATCTAGTTTGAAAAAAAAACACCTCGGATAGCTATAAAGTAGACAGTGAGTAAGTTGACTCTACATAGGAAGGGATCAAGGGTAACGAAAACAGTTTCGGTGCTACTTGATTACAGATAGGAGAGTTTTTTAAGGAAATGATTTTGCTATTTATACGCGTCTACTAGTTGTTCTTTATTTTCTCTCTCAACTGTTACGAGTTAGAACCACCGATCTTAGTTACGTGAACGACTTCCACCCGGCCAGTCGAGAGCAAGACCAATGTGACTCGTCCTAAAGTGGCAGACAGGGGATTAAGAACTGAGCAAAAATGCTCGTGTATTTACCGTGAGCGCACACGAATTCAGGGGATCGGTTTTTGTCTATTCTGCTCTGTATTCACTTATATCTTCCCTATGCCTTCCTATTCACACGTATATGATTGCCTGTGTTCACGTGCATGAGGATTATACATACCATTGTCAGCATAATTGTAACAATATTATTTACTCGATACTTGGTACTTAATACTTGAACGGCCCGTTCTCAATGGTTGTGCGGGCCCCAGCATAATCACCATTTTTCGGAGATTTGCTGGTTAAGCCATTGTGGTTCTCTGGAATCCCAAGGACAGCCTAGCCAATGTCTGCTCCAGGCATCACCACCAAAGGCAATCGCATCCCTTGTGGATCAGAGGGAGATTTGCCACCATGCGACTAGTTTGATTCCGGGACGGTGCTGGATTCTGGTATTAGTTTGCTCTTAGCTAGACTTCCCGATGGAAATACCGAATTCCTCCTCGGCTTGGGAGACCCTGCCGGAGAGACGAATCTCCCCGTTGCACATCGCAGTCCGACACCCAGGAACATCTCCTAGCGACGATGAGGCGGTAAACCGTTGGGATGATTGCAATATTATATAGTAAATAATTTTATTACACAAGTTCGAGGTTGGGAAGATCTGCAATACGGCCAAAAGCCTCGCATAGCACGCATCTACGCAACCCGATCGATCGGTTTACGTAGTACCTTGTTCGGCTGTCGAGCCCGCGTCGTCCGTGTCACATGCAAGCACTCTACCACTGAATCATCACTACATGGTGCCTAATGGAGCACTCTACCACTGAATCATCACTACATGGTACTTCAGATAGCAAGAGCTTCATTACATCTAGTAAAGAATTGTGATCAGTAAAGGTTTGTAATATTTTCAAGGCTTTAATTTCAGAACTTTTGCATAGTTTTCTCAGCAGTCTAGATAGTTCTCGTTAACTGTTGAATGCTGTTAGGATAAGAAACTGACAGCAAGAAAGGCAAAGCAAGGGCCTTGGTTGGTGCAGTGGATGAAACATGAGCCACGGAAAGAGTAATCGCTGGTTCGAAGCGCACCTGAAGTTAATGGTTTCGCTCATATCTCAACACCATTGTATTTGTTTTTCGCATAATACCCTTTCATGACAAAAGAATAACTAATAAATAGGATTTGAAACATTGTGAATTTAGCTAGAATCTGCATAAATGAGAACACATCTACGCACTCATGCATAAGCATATCTACCAAAATATAGAAGGCATTTGTCAAACTGGAGCAGCAGAATGGACCATCCCGTGAATCAATATGCATCTTAACTAAGCACAAGTTTGCTTTTGGCTCACGTTTAAACGGCTGTCCGCATCTTGGGGCACGCCCCTTAACCTAAAAACACTTTATCAAGATGGACGCATATAGCTGCCAACCAACAGATAAGCATGCAAAGCTGTGCAGAAAACCATTTGATGGAATAATACAAGAAGATAGTAACCTTTTATTAGCTGTTTACTACAATTTTATATGGTAGGATATGATGTGAAATACAACGACAACGATGCTGAGACTCGCAAAACTTGGACGCCGGCCTTCATCGAACCACGATTCCCTTTCCGGAGGATCGCGTATGCCGATTTGTGCTCCCTAGATCAATTCAGCCGTCGGATGATTGCTGATAGCAGCGCTAGGTAGAAAACTAGGAGAGAAAAACGTAAAGCAACGGCCTCAGTAGTGCAGTGTGTAATACGAGAGCCTCCGGAAAGTGTAATCGTGGTTCGATCTCGCTCGGAGTTCAAGTTTTGCGAATATCTAAATACAGGAAGAGTTCACGAAGATAACTACACAAATACTAGCCGAAATTTCACAGAATGGAAAAGGATTCTGCAACATCAGCCGGCATCTGAATTAAGTGACCATTCTTCAATATCTCATATATCTCTACAAAGTTTCAGAAACGTCTGATGATATTTTAAAAAAAAGAAAAACTGCATGAAGCAAAACTATGAAAACGTGCCGTATTTGTCGTTAAGTGTTGGTTTTGCACTACACGAGGGTAGGGCATCATCTGGTCTCTTGTATTCACAATTTTCGTTCGATGTGCCTTTTGACTTACTGTGGTTTTGACGAGATGGCACGCAAAGCCTTCTTTTTTTAAAGCTTTTTCAGCCTATCCTTTAACATATAACAGGAATAAGGAGGACACCTGTATCATTTACTACCTCGTTGATCGTCGAGTAACTCGAGTGGGCGTAAGTAAATCTTCCATTTCTCCCCGACGCATGCAAAAGTAATCCAGTGGGTTCTGCTTGCTCTAGGAACTCGCTGAGCATCATACCTTTTTTTAAGGCTTTCGTGAAGAACTTTTGCTACCCCGAGGAATCCAACCACTAACAGCTCCTGTTCGTTGGTTGTCGTTCATACACATTATATGTCCGGCCCAGCTTATGGTCGGTAATTTAGCATATAAAACGTCGTCTTTGATTTTAATAACCCTGGCCACAGCTTCGGATCCCTCTCTCACTCGCTTGTGAATGAGATACTCATCGCATCGTCCTATTGACTGCGTATTCTATAACGCCGAGTGGAGTGGTCTTTCATGTTCTTACGTAGCAACCAGGTTGTGGACACATACGTTAGGCTAGGGAGAATCGTGAAGTCGAAAAGGTGAATATGGAATCAGATGTTCTTTATTCTCTTCACTGCATTCTCGATGTTCTGAAAGGCTCCCCAAGCAGCTCACTTTACGCAACTCAACCAGGATCGCGTATGCCGATTTGTGCTCCCTAGATCAATTCAGCCGTCGGATGATTGCTGATAGCAGCGCTAGGTAGAAAACTAGGAGAGAAAAACGTAAAGCAACGGCCTCAGTAGTGCAGTGTGTAATACGAGAGCCTCCGGAAAGTGTAATCGTGGTTCGATCTCGCTCGGAGTTCAAGTTTTGCGAATATCTAAATACAGGAAGAGTTCACGAAGATAACTACACAAATACTAGCCGAAATTTCACAGAATGGAAAAGGATTCTGCAACATCAGCCGGCATCTGAATTAAGTGACCATTCTTCAATATCTCATATATACAAAGTTTCAGAAACGTCTGGTGATATTTTAAAAAAAAGAAAAACTGCATGAAGCAAAACTATGAAAACGTGCCGTATTTGTCGTTAAGTGTTGGTTTTGCACTACACGAGGGTAGGGCATCATCTGGTCTCTTGTATTCACAATTTTCGTTCGATGTGCCTTTTGACTTACTGTGGTTTTGACGAGATGGCACGCAAAGCCTTCTTTTTTTAAAGCTTTTTCAGCCTATCCTTTAACATATAACAGGAATAAGGAGGACACCTGTATCATTTACTACCTCGTTGATCGTCGAGTAACTCGAGTGGGCGTAAGTAAATCTTCCATTTCTCCCCGACGCATGCAAAAGTAATCCAGTGGGTTCTGCTTGCTCTAGGAACTCGCTGAGCATCATACCTTTTTTTAAGGCTTTCGTGAAGAACTTTTGCTACCCCGAGGAATCCAACCACTAACGGCTCCTGTTCGTTGGTTGTCGTTCATACACATTATATGTCCGGCCCAGCTTATGGTCGGTAATTTAGCATATAAAACGTCGTCTTTGATTTTAATAACCCTGGCCACAGCTTCGGATCCCTCTCTCACTCGCTTGTGAATGAGATACTCATCGCATCGTCCTATTGACTGCGTATTCTATAACGCCGAGTGGAGTGGTCTTTCATGTTCTTACGTAGCAACCAGGTTGTGGACACATACGTTAGGCTAGGGAGAATCGTGAAGTCGAAAAGGTGAATATGGAATCAGATGTTCTTTATTCTCTTCACTGCATTCTCGATGTTCTGAAAGGCTCCCCAAGCAGCTCACTTTACGCAACTCAACCTGGAGATAAGAAGTTTATCATGTTGATTCCCCGACATAGATAAACGTAAATGTCTCCTAGTCTCCGAGCATTCGGAGATAACCATTCCGTTGAGCGCGAATATTACATACGAAGCCAACCCATTCTTCATAAACATCATTTTGCTATATTTAGTCGAACACCGACATCTCCGCAAGGGTTATCCATTGGCCATCATTGGCTCTCAGTTCGCTAGTGCTTGGTGTTATAAGAACGACATCGTCAGCAAAGCAAAGATGAAGTGTATGTTGAGTATCGGGTTTCATTACCATGTGTTTCCATACAATTTTCGTATAACGTCCTCGAAGGTGAGTGTAAATAATTTTGGCGAGATAGTATTACCTTGTCAAACCCGACTCTTTCCGTTAAATTAAAATCGCTACAAAATGGCAGTGTTCTGGTTGTGACTCCCGCATATAGAATAGGAATGAACTTCATACACTGAGTACGGACACCCTTACTCTCCAGTGCTTTCATGACTGCTTCTCTCTCATTAGAGTAAAAAGATTTCTTCAAATAGACGAAAGTTAGGCAAAGTGGTCTCTTGTACTCTAGCAATGCTTTAATGAATCCTGTAATCCAATGGAAGTGGTGTATCGTACTGAATCCTTTTCGAATCCATGACTGGCTGTCCACCGTCTAGTGTTCTGTCAATCCTGTTTAAGATGACTCCAATGAAAAGTTTGTAGACAACAGACAGCAAACAGATTGGGCGTTAGTTGCCGATATCGTTGAGATGACCCTTCTTGAACATTAACACTATCTTATTGGCCTTCCACTGAGTAGTGATCTTACATTCAGACAGGTAACGTGTGAGGATCCGAGTCAGTGCATTTATGAGGACTGTCTTAGGGTTGGTTAGGTGTTCAGATCTTATCCTGTCTGGATCTACTGCTCTTCGATTCTTTATCAGCGAAATAGCATGTCGTTTTCCAGAAGGGAGAATCGGTAGAATGACCTATACACCTTCCTGTATTTCGCATCGTATGAGGGCAAGAGAACGTTATTATGAAAGAGATCCAAGTAGTAATCATGAGTGACTTTTTCCATTGCCTTTCTGGAAGTTGTAACTGCCCTGTGCGTGCGTCGGAATGCAATCATCTTACTTTTGTAACTGGCGAGCATTTGGTGGGCAATGTGAACGTTCTTCCTAGCCTCTGCTACATAGGCCATTAAGTGCTGCTCTTTTCTCTTTAACACTTTCTTTTAACGCCTTTCTGCATTTTTGGGCAGGCTTGGTAGTGAGTTTGTGGGATTTCGTTTTTTGAACTCAACGGCTTTCTCTCCTTTCAGCGAGAAATAAAATCGTGCGTGAAGTGGGCGAAGGTATGGTCTTGTGAAGAAATTTCCTCCAACTTCACGCAAAAACTTTGATTTACTATGATGTAGTATACTTCGTTCTCGTACTCTCCACTGGAAGACTCGCACGTGCAAAACTGAGGGTGAGGCTTCTAGAATTGCGAGCGACCATGGATTTTCTTGGTCTTCGTGATAAACTCAGCAGCAGCCCATCCTGCTCCTTCGCGTCAAGTTCTTTCGACGTTTCTCCATGTCCAATCTTTGCGTTGAAATCCCAATAATTACCTTAAAGAATGCATGGTCTTTTCTGTAGAACTTCTCCAAGTCCACATTGAACTCTTCGCCTTCATCCTCGTCATCGCTTGATATCGGTTCATAACCGACAAAGATTGTCAAAACCGGTATTGATCCATATCTCTTCGGTCGTAAACGTCGAATTCGGGGTGTTAGTTGTTCGAATGAATCGATGTTCATGGCCAAACTTTTGTTGATGCGAACGTTAACGGCACCGACTCCTCTATTGTCGGATATTTAGAGGAACAGCCTGTGGTAAATCTCACAAAGTTGTGAGCCAACTGACTGCTTCATTCCTTGCAGTCGCTGCGAAAAATTATTGCTACCAAAAGGAAAGAGCGAATATGTGATGACAGATATATCCATTGAGCGATAGTGCCATGGGGCTGCTAAGCTCCAAACTCCTGAAATATACGAGACATCCAAAAAATGTTGAGAATTTTCGAAGAACTGGATTGCACGTACTGTGAGGCACAAAGTTTGACAAGTGAGTCGTTATAATGCCACATTCACTCACCATTCCCGGCTGTTATATGGATGGGATGGATATAAAACCCCAAGGCAAACATAGCAATATTTTTTCATCTGTTTTACTTTACTGGACCCATCTTTCACACCTACTTTGAGAATCCTAGAACTTCTTATATTCGAATCGTTTCCACGCATCCACCATCCGCGAAGGTTTTTGAACGCAACCAAGTGAAAAGGAATTACACAGGAGGTGGTTAAGAGTTGAGTCCAACAAATAAGCTCACGTCTACTCTGGGAGAGATTGGCAAGCTGACCGTGAGTATACCCAGCCCCCACGTTCAGAGCCCAGCAAGCTATACGTGGGTATCAAAAATGCTAAATACAGTAAAAAAAAACGGGCCTCATTCCCCTGACCCCGAAAGAGCCCCCAATTTCGCAGCGTTGGGTAGGACGAGTACGGAGAGGCTGCTAAAATCTCAGGGCCAATGGAAGCTGCCTGGATCAAGAACTATGATAACGATCTGTGCCTACAACGCACGTACACTTGCATCCGAGTCCTCGATAGAGGATTTGCTCATGCAAGCAAGAATGATAAGGTACGACGTCATCGGCCTGACCAAGACGAGACGACGCCACCCATTCAACGCTGTCTATGACACTGGAGAAGAACTGTCCCTCGGAACATGCGACAGTAGAGGCGTAGGCGGTGTCGGTGTTCTCGTCAACACGAATTTGTCCATGAACATCGATTCATTCGAACAGCTTACAACCCGAATAGGAAGTTTACGATTAAAAAGATGTGGATCGACACCGGTTTTGACAATCATCGTCGTTTACGCGCCAACATCGAACTATGACGAAGAAGAAGTCGAAGCGTTCTACATGGACTTGGAGAGGTTCTACAGAGAAGACCATACATTCTTCAAGTTCATCATTGAAGATTTTAACGCCAGATTGGACTAAGAAGAACGTTTGAAAAACTTCGCATGGAGACCGACGAATTAGAATGGAACGAGCATGGTGAGCCGGCTGTTTGAGTTTATCATGATGATGGAGACTATACATGGCAACTTGCAATTCCGGAGGCTGCACGCTCAACGCTGGACGTGGGGATCTTCAAATGGAGAGTACCACAACGAAGCAGAGCACATCATAGTAAATAGAAGGTTTTGTCTAACCGATGTTGCTGTTGTCCCAAAATTCTACACTGGATCAGACCATCTGTGAAAGCTGGCCAATGGAATGGAGAGGAGTAGTTGGTTGGACTTGTTTTCTGTCCGCCAACTGTAGGTGGATTGCTCGACTTTGTATGGGTTTGCCGCGCGGGTCTCTTTTCGTAACTGCCGTGAATAGTCTCGAGTTTGGGTAATAACAGTTTATTGCAATGACAACACAATAATAACTACATGACGATATGTAGTTAGATGGATGGAAGAAATGAAATGAGGAGAAGTGAAAGTACATGCAGCCGATAACTGCTCATTCAGTGCCCGAACTATCGAACGAACAGTATCATTCTTCTAGCCTAAATGAGATGGTCGCTAAGAGTCAATTTAGAGACTGCGCAAGAATAGATGTATGATGATTGCAAGTAAACAGTTATTATGGAAGATATAACATAATATAGAAATAGGAACTATTTGAGGAATAGTTATTATACCATTGCCTATTTCGTGCAAGATTCCATTTCTCGCGGAAGGCAGAAAAAGCTGAAAAAATGAAGTCCCGAAACCACCATAAACTGGGAATTATTCAATTCGCTACTCGGCTGCTGAGAAGATGCCGTTTTTGACATCGACGAAGAATACGATCGGCTCTTTCAACATCTTCCCGTTAGCGCTATGGAAGCCCACGTTTCGAAAGTTACAAAAGTACATCTTCTATCTGCAGAAACACTCGAGCTGATACACCAACATGAGGTCGAACGAGCTGCAGGCAACCGCCAACTCACGTCCGATCATGCAGAACAATGTAGACAAACGATAAAGGAAGATCTCAAAGAGAGAAAAGCAGCAGCAATGATCAAATATGTAGAGGATGGGAAAAGCATTCGCAAAACCCACCGAAGATTTGCTAATTACAAGACCAAAATGATTGCACTCCGAAGCGAGACGGAACAATAACAGCGCCCAGAAAGGCAATGGAAAAAATCATTCACGAATACTATTCAGACCTCTTCAATAGCCACGTCCTCCTTCACTGATATTAAATAAAGGAGGATGGATATGTCGTACGACCGGTTGTGCCTTCCGAAATCCGATATGGCATTTCGTCGGTGAAAAATCGACAGCACGAGGTCCGGAGAGGAGAAGATCGGAACATCTGAAGAACCTTCCAGCAATTCGCGTAAACACACAGGCTGGGCTCTTCACACGTTACCTGTCCGAATGCAACGTGCCTACTCAATGAAAAACTAGCAGGAACGTGCTTTCGTTCAAGAATGGTGACCTCCATGATATCGGTAACAATCGTCCATACTGCTTGCTATCTGCCGCCTGGAAACTTCACTGCAGTCGTCCCAAACAGGACTGACAGAACACTGGACGAAGGGCAGCCATATGAGCAAGCAGGGTGACGAAAAGGACTTAGTAGCATGGACCACATCCACACGACAACAAGACTTATTGATGTCGAAAGTACAAAAGGCCGTTCTCTCTCACTTACTTCGATTTAAAGGAGGCCTATAACTCAATTGAGATGGAAGCATTCATAGAATGCCTTTATAATCAGAGAGTCCCTACTTACCACATAAAGGTCCGTCAGCTGTACAAAAATTTCACAACCATAATATAACCATTCTACAGCGATATTAACATCGACGTCTGAAGAGATAGGCAAGGCGATACCTTATCTCCAAAATTATTTACCACCACCCTCGGTAAGATCACGCTAACATTGAAATTGGTTAATATGGGAGTGAAAATCGATGGTCCGCAGTCACACCATCTTCGCTTTTCTGATGCATCGTCTTTATAACACCACACATTAGCCAAACGGAACGTATGCTTGCCGACTTTGATAAAGCGTGTGGTCTTCGACTAAACCTCACAAAAACGATGTACATTAACGGATTGGTTTCCTATGCACCATTCATACTCAACGGAGCGAATATTTCCGAATGATCTAGTTATGTCTATCTAAGTCGGGAAATCAATATGATGAACGACTTAGCTCCAGAGCTGAGCAGAAGGAAACGAGCGGTTTTGGGAGCTTTCAAGAGCAGCGAGGATGTAGCGAAGAGAACAAAGAACACCCAACTTTGTGCCCACCTTTTCGACTCAACGGTTCTTCTTGCCCTAACGTATGCGTCAGAAACCTGGTCGCTGCGTAAGCAGGATGAAAGATCACTCAGCATTATCGAACGTGCAGTCGAAAGGGCGATGCTAGGAGCACCCCGCTTCACATAACTAATGGAAAGGATCCGAAGCTCCCACCTGTGTCAGTGATCAAGAATCAAAGATTCCGTTCTGTACGCCCAACAATAGAAGATGCGGTGGGCCGGACACGTAATGCATATGAATGATAACCGATTGACATGAGCCGTTAATAAATGGATTCTTCGCGATGTCAAATGCACTGCAGGAAGACCATCGATCCGATGGTCAGAGTTCTTCACGGAGCCTAGAAGAAAGACATGAAGCTCGACGAGTCCCTAGAGCGAGCAGAACCCACTGGGGTACTCTTGTAACGCGACAGGCAAAAATGGAATATTTACTGGCACCAGCTCGAGTTGGTCGACGATCAACGGGACTACAGGTGATTGGGTTATTTCCCTTCATTGTACCTAAAATGATCCTTCTACCGCCACCACCTCGGTGATGTGTTCGTCGACCATATTTTCCTCTTGCTCAAGTAACGTGTGGATCTAAAATACATTAATGTAAAATCAATTCCCGCGTGAATTGACGTGTGTTGAGATCCCAGTTCTTCGCTCTTTTAAGCCAATTTCTCTTTGCTATTGTATGCTCCACAAACCACTGTTTATGTTTCACTTATGAGCGAGGCCTTCCATTCCGCCAATTTCCCCTTCACCTTCATTGAGTTGAATTAACAACATTTTACATCTGCGTCGCACTAACCACCCAAAATGTTCTCCTTCTAATCTTGTCTTTTGAAGTAGATATTTGTTATGTATCAGGATATTACTGCAGTTTCCACCAATGATAGTAACTCTTCCATTTTCTTTAGCACATAATCTAATTCGCTTGAAAAGACGACATCACATGAAATTGGAACAGGAAACAAATACACAATACTGTGCTAAACTTGACCAGGAGCATAATAGTCAGAAAGTCAACATCAACTCTTCTGTTGAGCATGCCAGTTATGTAACAATGCCTCAAAACAATGATGTGATAGCAGTAAAAGTTACGTTCCAAATGATAAACATTATGTAATGGATTCAACAAGTAATATGATTACTGTTCTTTCGTGATGATCCCAGCAAGAGCAACCTATAACATCAAAAATACTGGAAGATAGTAAACGGATCACGCAGGTCTCGATGGTACACAATGACGTGGAACAGGATACAGTCTAAGTATTCTTACGAGCCTCCGTATATTCGAACCACTCTTAATGCATCCGGACCTCATAAGAATGTTTGTACAGAAAAATGATTTCCGTATTAGTAATCAATAGATGTAGGCACGAATCGTAATTGAGAACTGTTGATAGGTTACGTACCCTACCGGGCACAAACGAGATTGATGTGATACACTACCCGCTACGAATGAAAAACGATATTGAGTAAACACAAGTGAGAAAGAGAACATTCTTTGGAGTTTCACATTTTCCTAGAAATACGTTACAGACTATAAACTGTACACATTGTTGCATATAATTTTGACTTTCGCCTCAAGAAATATCTAAAACTGAATTTAGTGCAGACAAATTACGTCATATTATGGCCATCAATGGTAAAGAAAGAGACTAGGTATGACCAACAATGTAAAGCATTATTTGGAAAATAATCTATAAGCATTTCGGATCATTGTATTCCTTGATTTCCCTTGTTACAAACGTCATTCCATCCGATGGTAAAGGACTCGGGATAAATGGTGAAATGAAGATTAGTGGCCATCGCGAGCCGAGGCATTGGTTGAGGTTATCCAAAATGCCCAGTTGATAAGCATGTACTTCCTATAAGAAATTCCTATTCTAAAAGTCAAAATAACTACCCGTAGAGAACGAAATGAACTCACTAATAAATACTCCATTCGTGTTTGTCCATTCCAAATACAAAATATTTGTGCAAAAACAAGATATGCTACGAACAAAAGCACTGTAAATGTAGAGGCACAGTAGACAATATAGAAAAACTGATACAACGAAATTACTCTGAAATATGAAGAAACACGGAATCAAGAACTACAATAGACCCGAATAAGATAAACCCCTTTGAAACAATAACTAATACACGAAATCTAACCTAGCCATTAAAGCCAGATGTGGAAGGAGAAATTGCCAACACCGTCCTACTGAAAATCCTCCTTCGATTCGAATCCAAACGAAGTCCCATGTATATCTGCAATCATTGCCGTAACTAGCGCGATATGAAGGATTCGAAAACTCAAATTTCAGTTCACCGAAAGAGCGGAATACAGAGCAACAGGAGATTGACAACGGCGGCTACAAAGTACCTGAATATAACTCCCATATAACATATTACCACAGTTACACTTTTTAAGAAAAAAAAATCAACAAGAGCATTTGAAATGCTAGCCAAACAAACATCGTCGAATGGATTCTACGTATTTATATGTTAAATTTTTAAAAACATAATACAACGATGAAAGTTGTTTTCAATTTTGTTTCCAAAGAAAGTGAAATCTACAAATCTCTTCAAATAATTCCGGAAGGTATCACAGCACTATAAAGTGCGAAACATTAAGGAAACGAAATAAACTAGTTCCACGTACTTTCGTTTGTTCAATATTCATAATAAGTATACTATATAGTTGTAGATTAATTTTCATAAAGTACTTTTATGAGCTCCATGGTTAAACAGTAGTACCTCTGGTTAAAATGTCCGACACAAACTGCTCCGAACGAACAGTGATGATCACGGCGAAAGCAACACTTGTCACATACTACAAACAGATTTATTATGAGTCATAACATAAACAGTATAGCGAATGAAGTGATACAGGCATCATTTTAAAAGTTTGATTAGTATACCCTATGTTAGAAGAAAAGGGGAGCATGTGGAGCAGTAATCGGAAGCGCCCTGCAAGAAGACATGGGATCAATCTCCGCACCCCAGGCTCACCAAGCCCTCCATCCACCCGAGGTCGGCAAATTGGTTCCAGACTTGTCTGGGAGGATAGCAGCACTGACTTGGTACATCGGTAGGCCACTGAGAATCATTGAAAATGCCAGATACGCATTCAATCACCTCCAAAGTTAAAAAGAATAAAGGATAAAGCTTTCGGCGTTGATCAATCATTGAGTGATGCGCCATGCATTCGACTTCATTAAGTATCTTTGGAGGTGACTGAATGCATATCTGGCCTTTCCAATGACTCGCGGTGGCCCACTGATGTACCGAGCCAGTGCTGCCATCCTCCCAGACAAGTCTGGTACCAATTTGCCGACCCCGGAGGGATGAAAGACTTGGTGAGCCATGGGCGCAGGGACCGATTCCACGTGTGTGTCGCAGTGGCGCTTCCAATCACTGCGCCAAACGGGCCCATCGCCTCCGAACGATGCTTAGACTGATCAACCTCTCAACGCCGAGAACTTTATTCTCTTTGTTCCTTTATGTTACACGCGAGCGCATTCTTTCCAAGATTATTTCAATGGGGTTTAAATAGCGAAATTGGATGCAGACTAAAAGATAATTCATGATAGTTCTCAAGAAATAAAGTGCTAGTTTACGAATTTTTAAAGGGAATAGCTAAAGTTTCCAGGCAAAAAAAAATGCTTTAGGAATGGAAACAATTGTGTAAACGGCCTTTAATCCTTACCTGGACAATGATAAGCACGAGGTGGAGCGTTCGTGTGACAAGAATGGCAATATCTGTAAAGGGATTGGCGCTGTAGTAAAGAGGTGAAAATCGAACCTCAAACGGTGCAACTTCTTTCATACACGTACCGGAAACCTGCCTTGACCACATTTGGTAGCACAGTATCCATTCCGCTTGGTCCAACGGTCACCATCTTATACCAGTTCATGTACACATTAAACGCCAAGAGCATAAAACAAAGAACACGAATAACCCAAGCTGAAATAGTTAGCACAAAACCCTTTCTAAAAACTTCTTCTGATACCAAATGGCCAAGAATAGAATTTAAAAATTTGGATTAAAGAAAATTCAGCTAAAAAATCCTCCTAACAATATATGGAAAAGACAGTACAATACCTTCACCAAATGCTGGATACCAAACGGGCATGATCACGAAGATATTAATGAGAAAGCCAATCGGTAGAACGATGAGGAAAATCGCCATGGCAATCTAAAAACAATGTCATCACTGGGAATCAGCGAAAACGATGGTTCCCATTCTGCAGGCTATTCTCACAAACGCCTTGCAGAACTCACATAGAGAACATTGTTAACAGCTACTGTATACTCTCTATCTTTATATCATTTTTCTATCGACTATTTCTCATCGAAATGCGCTTGAAACGCATTGATTAGCCATCTCTGAAGGGTAACATTCTCTGCAAAACTTTCTCAGAGCTATCCATACGCAGCCTTCTCTGAGAAAGGCATTCGTGGCTACCGTAATGTCTGCTGAATCATCTGTATTAGATGGCAATGCCTAAAAAACAGCTCTCCAAACTATCGCTTGAAAGTATCTCTTCAAACTATCACTGCAAATTCTATTTTCAACTACCCTACTAAACTCCACCTATCCCATGACAAATATAAGCTGTGCCGTCAGCTCTCAGTTCAATTCTTTCCCCAGCTCTCCACAATACTCCCTAATAGTTCAGTCTTCTTCTTGCTACTGACATTTGTACCCTTCGTGCTTTTGTATATCGTCACACCGTTAATCCTGTACTGCTGTTATTTTACATAAACGGTTATAATACAAGCTTGAAATTGTGTTCTGTGACATCATACTAAAAGTTCCGCGTGACACATTCACAAAAGGCGAGCTGCCAACAGAGCTAACAACCAACTGTTCTAACTACATCTCTAACATTGTGTAAGCCACCACACAAACGATTAATCTCATGAAGTACTAAACATATGGAAAGGGCACCCGAACGGCTCAAGGAAGATTAATTCGACGTGGTCAGTATTACATCCGTGAAGGAGGAAATACGCCAGCCTCTGTCCAAGAAAGTCTACAACGTTTTGAAGGAGTTGCAGCGCTCGATAAATTAGAGCGAAAACTTGAACATGGGACGAATTTACAACAAAAATGAAGTACATTAAACGTAACGAAGCATCGAGGAAGACCTTAAAAAATACTCGCACGCCGCTGTAGAACTACTAGCTTATGCGTTGGAGTATGCCATAAATCTCTACACACACAATGGCTTTAAGGCACATGCTGAGCGCTCAGTCACATTATTCAAACTATTCATATCAAACAACGGAAACGATGCACAAGTCAAAATTCCGATTGTGAAGAATATGGAGGTACTCGCAATCCCCACCCAACATTCAATGGTGACATGTGGGACTGGGTCAACTTCCGACAGCTTTCCAACTAAAATCTCAAAATCTCTCTGAGCTACAAAAATTTAACTGTTTGCATAACTCTTTGGAAGACGAACCTCTAAAGTCGATAAAGAAATCCCAATTTACTAAACAAAACTCTGTGAAGGCCGCCGAGTTTCTTATCAAAAAGTATAGAGATTCCGAGGTTCTTCGCCAATTTCTTGAAGAAAATCGACAAACTTCCCCTCGGTCACCAGCCATAAATGAGCAGCGTTTGCCACTAGAGGAAATAGAAACAACCATAAACCAACTAATCCAAAAAGAAGAAAATGTCAACAATTAGCGCATTTATCAAAAGAGATTTTCAAAAATTTCCTGTCGACAACCAACGCAAAGTACTCAACAAAAAGGCCACTTCACCCGACAAACCCTGCACCAACTACTAAAACATTTTGAAGGGGTTATCATCAATTACGAATTGATATCGCGGCCAGACTAACTCATCAATTAATGTTGATACAACCAGCCTTGACAGCAAAGCCAAATATTGGAACTCACAGCTAAAAACGCTTTCCTGAATGTACTTAGAGATAACCACGAGTCCTTCCACTGCAATAAATACAAAACACTTCAACAAAAGCCAACATCTTAAAAATAGCAGGCTATACCACGTATTTGGACCGTTATTCCACAATACACTACAATGCAAGGGATTTTCATGCTACAGATGGTTTTCTACTGAACAACAAAGGTAAAAACATCCGTAAAACCTTTAAGGAATGTGGACTCTAAAAGCGATGCGAAGAGAAGGGAAAATAAAAGAAGAGAACACAGTGCTAGCTTGTACTTCTAAAAATGAATCTACTCAGCCAAAAGACACCAGTCGAACAAAACCCTTTGATTTCTTCAAGCAAAACAATACAGTTAATTTTCGTATCCATGGGTGAAATAATTGTAATGAACGCAACAATGAAACAATTACAAAAAGTTTTCACCACGTTGGATACGGGAGCCGAATTACCATCTACTGACAAAAAACTCGCGAAAGAACTTCATTTACCCATAATGCAAGAAAGCAAATTACGTCTAAACACATTCGATTCCCACAATGTACAAGAACATATATCAAAAGTCCCATTCCAGGTATGAGACGCGGATGGCCATCAAATCTTGTTCCTTTTTACGCATAACGCCATCATTAAGCGGTTACAACACCCACTTACCAATTCGGAAGACACAGACTTCATCCGAAAAAATAACCTCCAAATTGACAAAAAAAAACAATCCCACAGTAAAACCTTCCATCCTACTCGTATCGGCCCAAGTAAGAAAGGATAAGCACCACATTGAACATCCATCTGGACTACATTTCCTCCCGATGTGTCTTGCGCATTTACACACATGGAAACTAGAAAACTCAGTAGAATTACAAAAAACCGAACCCGATATGTTGTTACGAATACAGTAGAAATATTTCAACATGACGAGGAACTGAACAGATGCGATCAATATTGGGCACTACAAGGTAAAGTTAGTATTTCCTCCACTCAATTTTCAGGAATAGATGAAGAGGAAAGAGTCAAATGGGAGCGATTCTGGACCCTGTAATCTGCTGGAACAAACGTTTTTGAGCTCTGAAAAAGAAGCAAAAGTACTGATACGAACCATTGAAAGACGATTAGGCGGATATAACGTTCACCTTCCTTGGAAAAACGTACCAACATCCTTACCCTGTAACAAAACAATTGCACTCAGTGTACTTCTAAGCGCCTTGAAATTACAAAGAAAAAAAAGAAGAGAAACGACGAATAATTGCTCGATATGTATAGTGGGATAGTCGAAGTACAAATTCGTTTGAAAATCCCAGAAGAGATCTATAAAGAGGAGTCTCCATGAAATTCACGAATTCATTACATTTCTCAAGAACTCGTTATAACTCTCATAAGCACATCGCTAACTCAGAATAGTTTATGGCGTATCAGCCTATAAAGGTCTCTACACTATAAAGGTTTTCCATCCCTTACCGATGTCTTGCATCGTGGACCAGTTGTCATTTCGCAACTCCATGGGGTCCTCATTCGTTTTAGAACTGTAAGAATAGCGATAACTTCACACGTCGAGAAGGCTTTCTTACAAGTCACTTCATGTAGATGACCACGACGTCACACGTTTCCTGTGGTTACATGATCACAGGACAACTCCTCCGAGTAACATTATAGCCCTACAATTCACCAGAGTGATCTTTGGATTAAACGAATCACCTTCAATGATGCTGAGATATTTGCAAAACTCCGGTCGCAGGTCTTTACGGTGGAGAACGAGTGCGCTATTGTCCTTTCCGGGGAGTAACGCGTTCACCACCACACCATGCGGGTCCTTCGTTTCGACTATCTCTCAGCTAGTTCTATCGATCTTTTGCCATCAGCAATCACCCGTTAGCGGGATTGATCCCCGGAAAGGACAATAGCGTGTTTGTTCCACACCGCAGACACCTCCGGTCCGGAGTTTTGCAAATATCTCAGCATCACTGAAGTTATATTTCGCAATATATACTTTGCCATTAAAAAGAAAAGACAGTAAATAATAAGCTAAAATTGCAAACACATCACCGTTCCTTCTAATAGGAACAATTCACTTTTATCTAGACCAGCACAAAGAGAATGCCTATTTTGTGGAAGAATTAAAGGATGACTTATATGTCGAGAACCTTAACTATATACGACTTGGAAGGATTACAAATCTACTTATGTATAAAACGAATCTTCAGCGATCTCAATATGAAACTTCGAGCATTCAAATGACAATCTCAAATGACGTTGATTTGATGGCAAAATTAGCACTACACGACAAATCGGACGACAACCTAACGAAAGTCCTTGGAATTCCATGAAACACCCATTCAGACTGCCTACATTTGTAATGGGCTATAAATACATACTCAGGTATAACAAAAAGAACAGTGGCTAGTGCATTTACTTCTGTATACAAACCAATGGACTTCCTATTACCGCTGTTTCAGAAAGAAAAGTATTCTTACGTTCTCTATGAAAAGAAACGGATGACTGGGGCGGCACTCTGTCATAATCCCTCGAAGAATGGACATATGTACTCAAATACAAGGAATTGCAATAAGACACCAAGCTGCCTTAGCACAAGGACTGCTAGCTACACTCTAGCAACCTTTGCTGATGCCAGGACGAAAGCTCTCGCTACCTCTGTTTACCTACATTCAGAAAATTCAACCAACCTTCTCATGCTGAGTGAATGAGCCTCGCTAAAATCCTCGTAAACAATACTAAAAACGAAGCAGTTGCAAACGCTGTGTTTACTTAGCATCGAAAAACACTGACAATCCAAGAAATCTATCTACCAGGTCCCTTACAGCGTCCTTCTTGGTAGTGGTTCCCGCATCTTTCACCGTACTGTATATCGCCATACCACTAATATTGTACAGCTGCAATTCTATATAAACAGCTACAACACAAGCTTGAAATTGCTTTTAGTAACACCATACTAGAAGTCCGGTATGGTATACTCATACAAGAGCAGTCAACCGAGCTAACAAATAGAATAACTAACTGTTCTAACTATATATTTATCATTGTGTAAGCCACTAAAACTCATCTTTCACGTTGAAGTCAACGGAAAACGATTACAGCTAGAAGGTTTTCATCATAAGACCCTAATTATTTAATCTCACGGTGAAAGAAGATTCACTAGTTTGATTACACAATGATAAAGAATAAACGACAAATCTATCGGCGTTGATCAATCCCTGAGGTATACACCAACTACTCGACTTCAATAAGCATCGTTCGGGGTTGGTTGAATGCATACCTGGCCTTTACAATGACTCACGGTAGCCTATCGATGTATCGACCCAGTGCTGCTATCCCTCTAGACAAGTCTAGTAGTCTGGTACCAATCTGCCGACCTCGAAGAGATAGAGGGCTTGGTGGGCCTGGGGCGCAGGGATCGATTCCATGTGTAATGCCGGGCGCCTACGACAACTGCGCTGCAGGCGCCTGTATTGACGGTATTCCATGAAGCAGGACAACAAAAGACAACTACCGGAGGTCAAAACGAGTGTGTAAAAATGAAAAACTAGAGAAAACGAGGCAGAGCAGGCAAATTCAAAGGAAAATTTTCAAAAACAACATTTGATTGGCAAAATCGGGTATTAGGAGAAGATTTTCATTGTCAAAACAAAACTGAATAGTGAAAACTTACAATATCTTGCGTCTGCTTCGACATCAACTTAAGCAGTCGAGATTGTATATCAATCAAACCGTCAGAATCCATTCTGGAAACAAAAGAAATCAACACCAGCGAAAAATCTCGAGTTTCCAACTATCTCAATACATGAGAGGAATAAACTTGTTACAAATGTTAGGATTATAAAAAAGAGACAAATCGATGAAGAAATGGACAACACTAACATTCTCCAAAAATTGGTTCGGATGAGTCCAGATGGACGACGGAGGTGCCGATGGCGCTTGCCCCTGGCCACGCTCTGCGCGCGGTCCGCAGCGCAGCCACTTCACTCTGCTTCTTTGCCGCCGACGGCCGACCGAACTCGAATCCGAACAAGGCGAAAAATCCCACTCCAAGAAAGCACAGACATACCTTTTTATGTTTCAACATCTATTCTTCTTTAATACTTCATTATATTTTTTCTTAGCTTTTATGTTGCTGGTTTTTGTAGGTTCTATATTAACATAGTGACGCGTGTAGCGTAGTGATCAGAGGCGCCCTGTATGCACATAGGATCGATCCACGCGTTCCATGTTCATCAAGCTTTCCTTCCCTCCGGGGTCGGCAAATTGGTACCAGACTCGTCTGGGAGGATAGCAGCACTGGCTCAATACATCGGCAGGCCACCGCGAGTCATTGTAAAGGCCGGATATGCCTTCAATCACCTCCAACGGTGCTTAGTGAAGCCGAATGCTTGGCGCATCCCTCAGCCACTGATCAACACCTAGAGCTTTGTCCTTTATATTCACGCGGATTACGATTTTTGAGCATTTCTATTTTTTTTGTCTTACTTCATAGAAATCGAGATATGAACTCGACGGTGATAAATATGGCTTTGACAAGTTAAAAACGATTGGAATCACATTTACGGCTCTTATTTGACGGTATCATATCTACCAGTTGTGCCGCACCATAACACTAATCAATGGAGTGATAAGATAAAAGTGGATAAGCTGTTGGCGTTGTTCAGTCGCTAGGAGATGCGTCATGCATTCGATTTCATTAAACATCGTTAGAGGTGATTGAATGCATATCTGGCCTGTACAATGACTCGCAGTGGTCTACCGTTATGTCGAATCAGTGCTGGTACCCTTCCAGCCAAATGAGGTAGTCTGCCGACTCCGGAGGGATGGAAGGCTTGGTGAACATAGAACGCGGGGATCGATCCCATATATATGGCAGGGGGCCGTTAACCATTGCGCTACATGGGCTTTTACTAACGGGGAAAGATATGTGCAGTTAATGAATGAGATGTGGTAGAGGAAGACAAGTAACGACCAGCGTCATCAATAGGCCTGCTAATTGTGCTTCTATTTAACATCAGCTCACCTGTATCATCTGTAGTCCCGTTGATCGCCGAATGACTAGAGCGGGCGCCGGTGAACCTTTTATCTTTCCCTGTCGCGTGCAAAAGTAGCCCAGTGAGTCCTGCCCGTTTTAGGGACTCGTCGAACATCTCTTTTTTCTTGTAGGCTCTTCGTGAAGAACTCTGGCCATCGGGTCGGTGGTTTTCCTGCAGTACATTTGACATCCCGAGGAATCAAGTCACTAACGGCTCTTGTCGATTGGTTGTCATTCACACGCACTACGTGTCCGGCCCACCATATCTTCGATTGTTCGGAGTACAGATCGGCATCATTGATTCTTGATCGTTGACACAGGTGCGAGCTTCGGATCCCTTCCATTAGTTATGTGAAGCGGGGTACTCCTAGCATCGTCTTACATCTTTCTTGTAGGCTCTTCGTGAAGAACTCTGGCCATCGGGTCGGTGGTTTTCCTGCAGTACGTTTGACATCCCGAGGAATCAAGTCACTAACGGCTCTTGTCGATTGGTTGTCATTCACACGCACTACGTGTCCGGCCCACCATATCTTCGATTGTTCGGAGTACAGATCGGCATCATTGATTCTTGATCGTTGACACAGGTGCGAGCTTCGGATCCCTTCCATTAGTTATGTGAAGCGGGGTACTCCTAGCATCGTCTTTTACTGCGCGTTCAAAAGCGCTGAGTGACCTTTCATCCTGCTTACGCAGCGACTAGGTTTCTGACGCAAACGTTAGGGCATGAAGTACCGTTGAGTCGATAAGGTGGGCAAGGAGTCTGGTGTTCTTTGTCCTCTTCACTACATCCTCGATGCTCCTGAAAGCTCTCCAGGCCACTCGTTTCCTTCTGCCAGTTCTGGAGCTAATTCGTTCAACATATTGATTTCCCGATCTAGATAGGCATAACTGGAGCATTCGGAGATATTCGTTCCGTTGAGCGTGAGTGGGGCATGCGAAACCAATCCGTTCCTCATGAACATCGTTTTTGTGAGATTTAGCCAAAGACCAATCTTACCACACGCTTTATGAAAGTCGGCAAGCAAACGTTCCGCTTGGCAAATATTTGGTGATATAAGTACGATGTCATCAGCAAAGCGAAGGTGATGTATCTGCCGACCATCGATTTTCAATTCCATATTATTCCATTCCAGTGTTCGCATGACGTTCTGGAGGGTGGCGGTAAATAATTTTGGCGAGATTGTATCGGTAAAATTATGATCGTGATATTTTTGTACAACTCACGAAGAATCTTTATGTACTGAGTAGGGACTCCTTGACTACCAAGGGCTTCCATGACTGCTTCTATCTCAATTGAATCAAAGCCCTTCTGTAAATCCACGAAAGTGACACTTAGCGGTCTTTTGTACTCTCGCGATACTTCAGTGAGCCTTGTTATCGTGTGAATGTGTTCTGTCGTACTAAATCCTTTTCGAAACCCTGCTTGCTCACATGGCTGTCCTTCGTCCAGTGTTCTGTCATTCCTGTTTAGGATGGCTCGAGTGAAAAGTTTATAGAAGAAAGAAAACAAGCAGATTGGGCGATAGTTGCCTATATCGTGTAGGTCATCCTTCTTGAACAATAACACGGTCTTGCTGGTCTTCCACTGAGTAGGGACATTGCATTCCGTCAGGTAACGTGAAGAGCCGGGCCAGTGTGTTTATGAGGACTGACGGAAGTTTCTTCATGTGTTCTGGTCTTATCCTGTCCGGTCCTGGTGCTGTTCGATTTTTCACCGTAAAATCTTTTATCGGGTGCTTACATTGTTTCGCAAGTTTGGACGTCAGTTTGCGGTTGCCAGCAGCTCGTGCGATTCAGCGCTTGCGTGTCAGCTCGAGAGTTTCTGGAGACGGACGTCTCTTGGTGTCCTTCGAACTCTCAGCTTTAATAGCGCTAATGTGAAGATGTTGAATGAGCCGATCGTATTTCTCGTAGATGTTATCGACAACGGCATCTTCCCAACAACCGAGTAATGAATTGAATAAGTCCCAGTTTGTGGTGGTACCGGAACTTCACTTTTTGAATTTAGCACCTTTTTCTCGTTTCCGCGAGAAGTAGGATCTATCGCGGAGACGGTGGCCTAATTCTGTGTAGAATTTTGGGACAACAGCGACATCGGTTAGGCAAAACCTTCTATTAACTATGATGTGGTCTATTCCGTATTAGTACTCTACATTGGGAAACTCCCACGTCCTGCGTTGAGGGTGGGGCTTTTGGAATTGCGAGTTACCATGGATGGTCTTGGTCGCCATGATGAAGTGAGATAGCCGCTCACCCTATTCGTTCCATTCTAATCCATATGTCTCAATGTGACGTTCCTCAGACGTTCTTCTTGGTCCAATCTTGGCGTTGAAATGTCCAATGATGACCTAGAAGAATGTATGGTCTTCTCTGTTGAACTTCTCCAAGTCCATGTAGAACACTTCGACTTCTTCTCCGCCATAGTTCGATGTCGGCGCGTAAACGGCGACAATTGTCAGATGCGGAACTGATCCACATCTCTTTAATAGTAATCGTCCGATTCGAGTTGTTAGCTGTTCGAATGATTCGATGTTCATGGACAAACTCGTGTTGACGAGAACGCCGACTCCTCTACTGTCGCATGTTCCGAGGAACAGTTCTTCTCCAGTGTCATATACGGCGTTGAATGGATGGTGTCGTCTCGTCTCGGCTAGCCTGATGACGTCATACCGTATCCTTCTTGCTTGCTTGAGCAAGTCTTCTATCGAGGACTCGGATGCATGTGTACGTGTATTGTAGGTACAGATCGTCACCATAGTTCTTTGTAATCCAGGTTGATTCCACTGACCCTGAGATTTTAGCAGCCTCTCCGCACTCGTTCTACCCAACACTGCGAAATTGGGGGCTCTTTCGAGGTCAAGGGAAGCCCGTTTTTTTTTACTGTGTTTGACATTTTGATACCCACGTATAGCTTGCCGGGCTTTGAACGTAGGGGCTGGGTATATTCACGGATAGCTTACCAGTCTCTCCCAAAGTGGACATGGAGCTTATTCGTTGGAGGTGGCTCCAAACCGCCCGCATACACTTCCCTTTTACTTGATTGCAGGCTTTTGGCCGAATTGACTCGTAGAATACAATCCGCATAAAGCGAGAACGCGCTCACACACGCATGCATGAGTACGCCTAGCAAATTACAGAAAGTATGTGCCAAATCGGCGCAGCAGAAACAACGAGTCCATCCCCTTGTTCCACCTGCGTCTCAGGGAGGCAAAGGTCGCTTTTGGTCCGCGATTAATCCCTTATCCGCCATCTTGGGACGCGCCACGTAGCCTCGCGACTAACCGACTAGAGATCCCTCATATGAGGGAGATCCGTGGAAAGAAGAACTGCATACTACACACAATGCTTAGATGCCTTTGCGAAAACGGCATGTAAAAAGGCAGTTGAGCATTTTTGAAGCCGTTTTCACATCCTCAAAACACTCGGTGAGTAACATAAGCAATCCGGTTTGTCTTAAATACACTACTTCATCGTTGCGATTTCTTGGTTTTATGATGAATTTGGTGGAAGCTATAACGTGCCGTAGCAGAAGTAATATTCATCTTCAACTATCGATAATGTACATGGTATTTGTGCGATTCAACAATGAAATTCGGCGTTAGTTTTGTCACAGAGACTTCGCATGCAGTTAAGTTCCTCTGAAAGCTCTACGTTAGAAAATTTGTTGGTTAAAGTAAGTAAGTGCTAACACGTTTGAAGGCGCTCCTAGTGGAAAAGGTAGAAGCCTCTCCTTTGTTGCTAATAACTAGTGGTCGGGTTCGTTAACAGAAATGGAAAAAATTTTCATGTAATTAATGAACTAACCATGTGCTCATTATAGACGTTTTTTTGCGCAGTATCCTTTTGAAATTCACTGGAATCGGTATGGTTTTAAGCAAACGGATTCATCCAGTAGTTTTTGAGCCATTGGATTTCTCGATAAACAATGATTCCATAGCACAATTCATGGTTTTTGAAAAGTTTCGTAGACAATATGTAAGTGAAAGATAAGAGCACGTGCACCGTGCTAGACCGATATGCTGTTAAACAAACACATGGTAATTGGTTCGATTTCGCTGCCTGGAATAACTATTAACCCATTTCTTCTGATGGCGGTGAATTGATACGATACGTCTGGGAGGTCAAATCTTTGTCTTGATGCGCCGATAGGCTACCTCAAGTCATTGCATAGGCCACATGTACATTTGATCACCTGTAGAATGGCTAAAGCTTACAGACGGGCGCCAAAATTGGCTTAGCTGCTGCATTATCTTGATGTACAGGCTTTGTTGTACTGGCTATAGGTAGATAGATATCTACTCACACCAGCCACCACTCTCTGCGCAAGTAAACGGCTATGACCTTTCTGTGTGTTTTCGATGGATTTTGTTATCGGCGTATCCACTCTCCACAAAGGTTTGCCGTCTTATGGCGGATCAGGTGAGCGCGATGTTGTCTGACTGTTAGATATAGTGTAGAGTTTATCTCAAAATGCGGTCTCCTAAGCTCAACAGGAGTATCCACCGAATTTCAGTCAGTAGTCCCAGGAGGAAGCAAGCTAATACTAAGAATAACCGCCATCCTACTATCGATTAGTCTTCAGGTGCAAAGTCTGTGACATGTAAAGGCCAGGGACGTCCCGAAGAAAGTTTCAGTCAGGCTAACATCACAGATCCAGTGAATCAATAACTCAGCAGGCAATGAACTAGTTCACTAGTGCGTGCACTCGAAGGTCCAGTACGGTTTGTGGAGCGATGAAACAAGAGCTGGTCAAATCTCAGAATGCAAAAGACATTATTTCTCAAAAGATAAAAGAAAAGGCAGAAGGCGTTGGAACCGAACCAACTGTGCTTTCCCTCTACACACCATGAAGCCCGCCTCTTTCACTAAAAAAATAACCATGTTGCTACTTCAACGTTCATAACACGGTTAATAATGGGTGCCTGCTGTAAGAGGCCTTTTCAAGAGGACCTACATTGCTACAAGAAAAAAATAGTGTAGGAATTAGCTAAAAATGAGATGGGCTAAAGAATTGCCGTCTGGACGCGTTTAAATATAAGATCTTACTATTTTCCCCAATGAGTGGCGATGGAGCCAACAACATCACGCCATTATATGGGTTTTATAATGAAAGAGTACTCTAGGGCCTAGACCTATCTCTTCTGTTCCACAATCCTGTCTTGAAACTCTACATCCCTGCTGGAGAAAAGTTACCCGAGATTCTTTCCCTGAAGTTCCAGTTGCTATAAGAATTATAAAAAGAGGCACATATCCAGGAACCGATAACATTGCGGACTATTTCATTCGAGCTCCAAGTCGTAAACTACGTCTACTTCATGGAACCCACATGAAATCTTAGTTTCAAAAAGAGGAACTGCCAGAACAGTGACAGACCTCGTGTACACTTATCCTTTCCAAAAAAGAGCGACCGAGATGATCCTCGTAACTATAGTACAGTAAGTTTTGTTGAGTGAACTCTACAAGCTGTTGAGAAAGACTACCCAGCTCCACGTATCAACGAAACTGGAAAGAGGACAACCAGCTAAGCAAGCAGGATTTTGACCGGCATTGTGCTCCGTGTACCACATCTAAGCCGTGTCATGGATGGTCATAGAAGTTTGTCGGGATTACCACCTTCTCTGGTCCTTTTATGGACTATTAAAATGGTCGTAAGATGTGGCTGCCCTGTCCAATGGTTCATATCCTCAACATGACGGGGGTATTCCTAGATGTCAGGTTGCCTTGAATCGTAGGGAGTTTACTGCAGCAAAGTCCTCCAAGATGGGAAGGAATTTAACACTTCTATTTTCGGCTTTCCTGCTAAGAGCGAATTAATATCGGGAATTATCGCTGTCCTGGTATCAAATTAGTCGCAACGTAACCAATCTACGATCATCCACAGCGCCATTATCTGTGGTCATAGCCTGATGGAAATTTCAGTCAGGCAGATTTCGGGATTCTAGGAAACCAGAATGAGTGGGCAATACACTAACTTCGCACACTGCACATTAAGGGCTTCCATATAACACCTCTGTCGGTGGACGAGTGGAGAGAGGATAAAATCTTTGACTGTACAGGACTTGATGGGAATTGGACCAAACGAATACGGCTACCACCAGAACAGTCTCTTCATACTGCGATTTTTACGCTCTTCTTGTGGTCGCTGCTCGCACCATTTTTTTTGTGTGGTCATCCTTTAAAAGACAAAGAGCCCAAGACCAATTATGCGCCAATCAAACGATAGGAGGTTTTTCATTTGTTCTAAGAAAATCCTTTTTAACGAAATGTCGGTTTACAAGATACTAACGAAAGATGATTATCCTGCTGCGCATATGTCAAGGACTTTGCATGAAGCACAAATTACTGAGCAACATTCCAACAGGAATTCTACTTCTTGCACGTCATTGGAAGGAGGTAACGGGTTATAGAACTTCTAGTACTCTACCAGGAGCACCGTCTGCTGTTGTTAAAAATGCTGCAATAAAATACAGCTTTAAATCGACACTACGATAGAAAAAGGGTTTCAACGAGGAGGCACCATCTCTTTAAAGCTCTTCACAGCCAAACCGAAGTGGATGATAAATTGGGACGAGAAAGCTATATGCATGTGTGAAAAATGACCGACAATTTTGCTGATAATTAAAGGATAAAGGGGTAAAGCTGTCTGCCTTGATCAATTCCTGAGAGATGCGCCATGCATTCGACTTCATTAAGTATCGTTGGAGGTGATTGAATGCATATCTGGCCTTTACAATGATTCGCGGTGGCTTGCCGATGTTTCGAACCAGTGCTGCTATCCTCTCAGACGAGTCTGGTACCAATTTGCCGACCCCGGAGGGATGGAAGGTTTGGTAGGCCATGGGCGCATGGATCGATTCCACGTGCGTGGCGCAGTGGCGCCTCCGACCGCTGTGCCAGACACAGAATTTTGTCGAGCAATACTAATGAGCGTAACCGATGCCCAGTTAATGAGAAGAAGGGGATAGGCATAGGCTGCATTTGGGCCTGTCAAGGAAATCGCTCACAAACTGACTTACACAAAGCTAAATGCTCAGTTTCTTGATTGAACGGTCCTCCTAGCGCTTTATTATGCAGCAGAGCTGGTGCTTCACTCATGTTAAGGATTCGTCGCACTACCTACATAGCGCTTGAACGATGTTTTCTGAAATTTAGAAGGCACTAGAGACCTCTAGCATGTATCAGCAGCTTGAATCTTTACAATCTGTCGCATTTTCAAGATGCAAGGGAATACAGATGGATAGTAAAGTACAAATAGGCCGGCCAAGTAATGAAAAAGTAGAGGACAAACGGATGAAAAGACAGTGGAATGATTCCGAGAGGATGCAAATCTCCTCTTCGCGACCACGGTTTGTGCCTTACATTAACGATCACCATTCGTGGTCGGAGACTAATTTTGGAGTCATCATGTTCGAACCAAAATATTACCATAAACAACGATTGCGCAAGAAGGAAGCAAATCGGGGTCAGCTGGAGCCAGCACTACTAATGAGGATGGGTCTCCAAGTATCCCAGTAGATTTTGAATCACAAAATTGTTGCTGAAAACTGTAATATGCTCAACCACGGGATCTGATCATAACTGTCTTGTATACAGAGGCGCCTGTAAATCTGTACAGCTACTATTGTCATACATTAAACGGTTTTAGTTTGCGCACTGGTAATGATGTCGTTGAATACGTTTAACCCGCTGGTTCGACCCTACCACGATCCAACGAAAGCCTTCATCCTTTCGACGTCGAGGTATTGGTACCAGAGATATTGGTACATGTCGGGAAGATGTTCCTGCCCGATATAAACAAAAGGTGAGGAGTTTCTGCAGCGAAGACCTGTGAATGTCCCAGTACGGTTACCCCAAGACGTCAGGGAAAATGCACTCGATCACCCATTCGACCTGATTTATAGCAGGCTAAAAATTCCCAGAAAGCAGTCGAACTAACACGCCGATCTGAACGCCTTCGTTAATGATGTATGGTAGCAAACAAATCGAACGCAAGAGGTCCTGCGGTCCGCACAGCATGTGGTGTCGGACCATTTAAGTAAGTAAACGATTAAATAAATAAGGAAGAAACAGTTGGAATTGATTGCTCCCCGTTTTCAAAACATCTATGTTAGATCTCTGAAGTGTGCATGGAAAGATCGCCCTTCGACTGAAGCTAAGAAAAATGATGTTCGTCATTGTATTCTAAGCCTACGATATCCACTAGGTCAATAGAATTGTCCAAAACCATTGGCATTTAATATCGGAAAATGCATATGTTTACTTTATTTTTAATTGCTCTCCTTAGCCCTTCCACGTACATTCGTCGAATTAGCGATTCTTGAGACTAACTCAATCACTGTATGCTGCAGCATCGTCGTGATTTCTCAGCCAACAGTGGACGACGACATTTTTGCCTACTGTGCACCAAAAGCTATCTTCAGTCTCAGATTTCAACTCTCTCTGATTGACTGATTTCTTAAAAATTTTTGCAAAATGGTCACTTCGATACAACCATCAACGAACACACCTGAACTCAAGCGTTCTTTCTCCCGTTCTTCTGTTATTTTGACACTCAGCGAAAAAGAAAAACACAAAACCTCCATAAGAAAGCATAAGATTCAATGGCCGATTTTTCAAAAAGCAAAGAGATTAAGGTGTAACTCAGTTTTAGATGGGGAACTCTTGCAAAATCATAATTCCTTAGAAAGCTAACAGGTATTGGTTATTTTTAATATATCACTTTACAATAAACCAGTTAATATTAGTTAGACTACTAAGTAATGGATTGAAAAAATAATAATTTTAGTTGGCAATCCACCTAGCACCGTCATGTATTTTGGAAAACTGCCGTACGAGCTGAGGTCGTTTTAACGGTGCTAGAGCTCTGTAGATAACGAGGGTACTGAGTAACGGTAGTTTATCCGTGCGGTGCTTCACTCCATTTGATTCGTATCGATGCGATGAGAAGATGAATCTACATCGGAAGGAGAAATTTTGATGCTTCTGATTAGAGAACCCACAAATCTGGCTCCTCTATATTACAGGTTAAAAGAACTCCTTAATAACAGGGATAAGAAAGGTGAAAGATGGAAAGTCAACAAGGAAACCCTATGCCTTGGAATAGTAAGAGGTGAGACTACAGCGTAGAACTATAGAGTAACAGGTAACTGCCAGCTAATCTCTTAGCTTCAAGATCTACAAAGAAGTATTGAAAGAAAGAATCAAAGGTGGAGAGGCCACTATGAAGGTAAGTGCGTCAACAGTGGCTGAAAATGAAGGGGGGTGAAAGGGATTTCCCATCACCCACCGACAACTAAGTTGACCAATCGCCGTTATCTGGACGCAATCAACACAGAACGATCGCACAACAAGTTACAACTTTTGTTTTTGATGCTTCTAATTAGAGAACCCACAAATCTGGCTCCTCTATATTACAGGTTAAAAGAACTCCTTAATAACAGGGATAAGAAAGGTGAAAGATGGAAAGTCAACAAGGAAACCCTATGCCTTGGAATAGTAAGAGGTGAGACTACAGCGTAGAACTATAGAGTAACAGGTAACTGCCAGCTAATCTCTTAGCTTCAAGATCTACAAAGAAGTATTGAAAGAAAGAATCAAAGGTGGAGAGGCCACTATGAAGGTAAGTGCGTCAACAGTGGCTGAAAATGAAGGGGGGTGAAAGGGATTTCCCATCACCCACCGACAACTAAGTTGACCAATCGCCGTTATCTGGACGCAATCAACACAGAACGATCGCACAACAAGTTATTTATGACCCCATCGAAAGCATTTCCACGGACCTGAACACCTAATCACGGAACACGAATGTATTGTGCTACCGATTCCCACTTCCGAGTTTTTACTAATTTTAGTCAGTGTCTGTTAACGTAGTATTTATTTTACACTACCTAACATTTCAGCAGATTTATCCTTTCCACAGTCTGGAAAAGGTCAAATTAATACGCAATCTATTCGGCCGCTTACATCAATAACCCATCAGAAAAAAAACGACAACCTAAATTTCAGTTGCATAAAGAGTAACTTCTTTTAAACACTCATCTTTTTGTACTTTATAAGGCTTCTAGATATTGATAGACGCCCAGCGTACAGTGTTTACATGGGTGGGTAATGTGCTTATCGCAGGTTTAAAAATGAGCATGAGATATGTGACGAGGTCAGGAGTGATAACAAGGCACTTTTCCTTGCCCTTCAACCTTGGCTCCCTGAAATTTATCGAAAATGCCGCAAGAGTTTTGCGTGCTGATGTTTCAGATTCCTCTGCGATGACTGTGAATTCTATTCCAAAATCTTCTCCGTTAAGTCTCTTTGCCCTAAGCGCACTTACTAGTATTTTGTTTGACTTTAACTTCACCACGTAGGTGTTCTTTTATACGGACACGCAGTTGTCTACTCGTTTCGGCAGTGTCTTCGCCCCGCACACTTTATAAGAGACCAGGTACACTGCTCGAACTCATGAAATCACTCTATCGTTAGAGCAAATTATGCAGTTTTGTGTGGTGCATAGATGATCATATAAGCGGTGACGGATGAGCTGACCTCTCAGTGGTCAATTCGACGACCGCCTTTTTTTTAACGTCGGCACTGGTCTACAATTAATTGTTTTCCTTTAATGAGTAAACACGAATACCGTCATGTTTGCTCATTGAAGAAAAATAGTGAACTGTTTAGTGGTAGTTAAATCACTGATATCAATTTCTGTAGACCGCTCCATTTTAAGCATCGTTTTATAGCTCTGCTCACTTTGTTGAAAATGAAGGGAAGATTGAACGATATATTTTTTGCAAGATTTTCTATTAGTACCGTGGCTTGTCCGGTAAACTTATCTCGACGAGCTAGTGTTTCGTTACCACTTGAAATAGCTGTTTTTCTCACCAAGTGCAGCTATTCCTTCTTCTGCTCTCTATGGCCACGTTAGTAGGCGTTTCAAAAACGTTTCTCACAAAGCGTCTTTTTGATTACGAAGGGTGAGAAAAGAGGTAAAGAATCAGGATGTTCTTGTTACTTGGATTTCGGTACCACTTTTGTGACGTAACTGTTTTCGAATATAACTTCCAGTTATATTTCGCAGTATACCCTGCCATTAAAAAGAGTAGGCAGTAAATAATAAGTCAAAATTGCGTTTATAACTGCAGCCTTAGTTTAACTGGGTTCTTTGCCGATTCTCCCAGATCAATCCCCTGACGGGTGATTGCTGATGGCAGAGATCGATAGAACTAGCTGAGAGACAGGCGAAACGAAAGACCCGCATGGTGTGGTGGTGAACGCGTTACTCCTAGGAAAGGGTAATAGTGCGTTAGTTCCCCACCGCAGACACCTGCGATCAGGTGTTTTCAATTATCTCAGCATCATTGAAGTTATATTTCACAATATACCCTGTCATAAGGGGCGCGTGTGGCGCAGTGGTTGGAGGCGCCACTGCGACACGCACGTGGAATGCGCCCATGGCCCACCAAGCCCTCCATCCCTCCGGGGTCGGCAAATTGGTAACAGACTTGTCTAGGAGGATAGCAGCACTGGCTCGATACATCGACAGACCACTACGTGTCATTGTAAAGGCCAGATATGCCTTCAATCACTTCCAACGATACTTAGTGAAGTCGAATGTATGGCGCATCCCTCAGGGATTGATCAACGCCGAGAGCCTTATCCTTTATCCTTTTTACCCTGCCATTAAAAATAGTAGGTTGTAAATAATAAGTTTGAATTGTTTTGGAATAGGTTTGAATGTTCAAAGTGAGCCAGATTTCTTTGCGTTCCCTTCCTTTTTCTTCGCTGTTTCTTTTCTTCTGCTTTTTTAACTTAGGAGTTTTACTTAATAAAGTAAAAATAAATCCCATGAAACAAATCATAGTGCTCTATTTGTTGTATCGAGTGAGCCCAGGATCCTAAGTATTTCCAGCTTAGTACAAGAACAAGTGGAAATTACCAGTGTGCGCGTGATTCAGTCGCTCTGATGAGTAACGGACAAGATTTGTCACCTATTGTACAAGTTGAACATTGAGAACCAGTAGTCCAGTAGTTCCAATTAAATTAACCAATAGTGATTAACCAGTTGTTAATAAAACGAGTTATACGTGAGTCACGCGCTACAAAAATTGTTTTCAAGAGGATCTTAGAAATATGCATTCATCTATTCTTCACAGAGCGATTCCTGGTTAGTGGCGAGACTACTTAACGTGTCCTAAGTTTACGGCTAGGGGATAGTAGACGCCAGCAAATGCAACTTTATAGTTCTCTAAGACGACAGTGGATTTATGGCATGGTCTCCTTGCTTGTGCTTCGTCGATATGACAAATACCTCTCTATTCATGCAGGCATAATCATGCATGCATGCATTGTAATGTTCTTGTATATACAGATTTTATTCTACAAATAACTTCGATAGAAGGTCTGTACGTGCGAGCTTGCTAGGAGTCGCTTCCAAAAACTAAGCTTTACCTTAGCTTTGGAGAAATCGGAAAGCTACTCGTGAGTACATCAGTCCTCACGCTAAGAACTAGGTAATCTGGAAGTGAGTGTTAATGGCCAAGCACAACGTAACAAAAGTACTTCATTTCCCTGACCATGCGAGAGTCCCCGATTCACTACCGTTATGTTGGATAAGTGGAGGGAAGTGTCTAAGATTTTAGGGTCGGTCTAAACTGTATAATCAGTAAACAATAAAGTGACGATCATTAGATATAATTCACGCTTAGCTGCATTCTATATTGTCTTTTGAGCTAATCAAAATACGGAACGAAAAAATTAAGACTACGTTAGTGCGAGCTGGCCATGAACATCGTTCCATTTGAATTACTAACAGCCCGTATCGAAAGTTTGTGATTGGAGAGGGAGATCTTAATTGGCACTGGAAATCTTCGTTGTCTAAGCACTCGAGATCTTCGGAGAAAGGCAGTACCTTCTTCAGTGTCATCACCGATCATTTCAACTAACGTTGAAGTAGGATGAGGAAGAATGTTTGAGGCACGTCACATCGGAAGCCACGGATTTTAGTGGAACGAACAGAGTGGGCGGCCGTCTGTGTTTATCAAAACTACAAAGACCATCTTTGATAAGTATCATTTCAAGAAACGCCGCTCTCAACACTGCATCATAGTAAATAGAAGGTTTTGCCTAACTGATGTCTATGTTGCCCCAATGGAAAAATGAAAATCGCCTTGTTCCCACAAGATTTCCTTTTTCTTTAAAAGAAAAGAAACATATTAAGTTCGAGAAACGAAGCCTCAAAACTAATTTGAATTTGAGATTTATCAAAATCAATAATCAGCCTCCCGACGGTTTCCCGCCTCATCGTGGCTGGGAGGTGTTGCTGGGTGCCGGAATACGATGTGAAGCGGGTGGATTCGTCCATCTGGCAGGGTCTCCCAAGCTAAGAAGGAATTCGGCGCTTCCATCAGGAAGCCTAGCTAAGAGTAAATTAGTACCAGGATCCACCACCGTCCTGGAATCAAATTAGTCGCATGGTGGCAAATCACCCTCTGATCCAGAAGGGCTGCTACTGCCCGTGGTGGTGAAGACCTGGGGCAGACCAAAGTCAAAGGCAGTATAAACTCGCGAGTCCCGGGAGCTAGAATGGTTAAACCAGCAAAACTCCGAAAAATGGAGATTATACTGCTGGAGTCTGCGCAACCAATGGAAGACAGGCCATCCGAGTGTCCAAGTGTGTAAAAATCGGGTCTTGGGAAAACTCTGTTATCAGTAACATCGACCAAAAGTGTGACCGGCTCATTTAACATTTTCACCTAAAGGCTATGAAAGCCAAAAGTACGCAATCTTCGCTTTAGTGATGATACCGCTGTTATAACATAAAGGGTTAGTAAAGCGGGACGAATCAACAAACGTGGCCCTGTTTCTCCGAGGCAAGCCTGGTATCCCACTAAACCTCAAAAGGACGATGTCCATGAGAGATGCATTTGTTGTTGATGCTCCATTGAGGATCAAAGGAATGAATAAACTAATGAGTTGTTCAGTTATGTGTATCTAGCTTAGGAAGTTACCTTCATGGAGGATTGGCCCAAGCGTTTAGCAGAAGGACGCAGTTTTCTTGGAAAGCATTTAGGAGCGTCGAAGATGTAATGACAACAACGACGAACACCCGGCATTCTTGACTCTACGATGTTTCCTGTCTTAACTCAGTCAATGTCAGCAAACGCGCAGCCGTGAGGACGATACCGACAGGAGTATCTCGCATTATGCAAGTGAGTGAGGGATCCAACCTTCTGATCTAGGTTAGCGATCTAAAATCGGAGACATCGTTCTAAACGCCAAAATGTCGAAAATGAGGTGAACCGGAAGCGTAATGCGTATGAACAACAACCGATGGAAAAGAGGCGTTAGCGACTGGATTTCTCAGGATTTCAAACACACAACAGAAAAGCAACCGATTCGTTGGCCAGAGTTTTTTTTTACATGACTCTAGAAGAAATACACGATGCTAGAGAATCCCTATGAGCGTGGACAACCCACTGGACGACTCACTGCGCACAATAGGGACACATGAAGGCTTCAATGGCTCCGGCTCTATAATTCTGCAATCGACAGAAGAACGAGAGATTATGCATGCATGCATGCATACATACATACATACATATACATACATACATATACATACATACATATACATACATACATGTACATACATACATACATCACTTACATAATCTTCTTCGGATTTCTTCGTGAAAAATTGCTTAGAATTTGGTTGTTGCAAAGATGCTGGTAGATTCTGTCCTGTGACCAACAGGTCGTCACTGAGCCGCTGTTTCACATATTCTGTTCATTGCTGGTTAAAAAAACTTTTGACGAATGCTGATGTTATCTTCAAATGACGGAGATTAATGGATTATCAGAAACTGTTTTCGTCAATTTTGTTTTTAAGGCGTTTTTTCTAGATCGATGCCATACCTTGATCATGCTGGAGCGGCTTTACCGACTGAGCAGCAAATTCGAGATGTACTCGAATTTTCATTGGCTACTCGATTAGCTAATCCACATTCAAATCATCATACAGCTTTCGCAACACGACTAATGATGGAAGATGCCAGAGCTCGGTACATTTATAAGTTTTATTTTGTTGTTTGATAGAATGACTCATGGCTTGCAGTGTTTAGCTGATCGTCGTCACTTTGAGTAGGTTTTATAAGAATACTCATCACCTAACTCCACGAACTCCTTGCCAATTCTTTAAAAGTGCCGATGATTTCACACACGTTTCTTCTCTTCTAACTGTGGAATTCATGTTTATACGGTTTTTTCCTTTCGAATTTCTGTTGAAAGGATGCAGGCAAGTATTTGGCAATTATGCTGTTTAATCCGCATGAGGTCCTTATTCAGTGTCGGGGAGACCACATAGGAATTCGATCCCAGCGGCGTAGCGAATGTTGGACCGGGCTTGTCTGCGGAAAAGCTCCCACCGATCCACAAAGGCCAGTGGCTCTGACATAGGACTGGAAACAACCTTGTATAGTATTGCTAGGACTTTAATATTTAAAAAAAGCATTGTATGAGACATGCATTCAACAACATTGGTGAAGAACACGAAATCCTCAAGGTGCACAAGGACTTGACCTCAAATATTGCGTGGATCTCTGCACAGCTTTTATTCAATTCGTTTTCCTGCAACCGTTGTCCGCGGAGGTCTTTGAATTTGTGCATGGATTCGGCTGCTGCTTGCAAGCATTTGGTCCTCTTTTTGGATGTAGTTCATTGCCGATCGAGTAGATTGCTCATGGAATTTTGAGATAGCCATCCTACTACTTTCCAAAATCTTCGTTACAAGCAGTTGTTGCCGTTTTAAGATCGGAAAGAGTTTTGCTGGGGCAAGTCTTGTATCAATTTCCCGACTCCAGAGGTATCGAAGCCCTGTTTGACTGGGGCCCGTTCCAATTGACCGGCCTGCGCTTCTTACTGAACGGTATGTTCAACACTACGTATCAAATGCCTTTTGATTTATTCAACTTTTGCGTTATGACAACTGCAAAAGTTAGTGATAAAGATACGAACGGCAAACATCATTGTGTAATTGCTTAATATTTGTTGTTTATTATATCTTCTAGACGGTCGTAAGCTTTTCGTGATTTCAATTGAAAAACGAAACGCAATGATTCCAAAGTCACTGCGTCTCACCATTTTGTCTGTAAACCGAAACACATCAAGGGAAACAACCTCTCGATAAAAATCCTAAGAAATTACAATCTCGACCTCATCAGATCTGAAAATAGTGTTCACGGCAACCAACTTCTTGTTAATGTTGAAATTTTTTCATGGTTGCGGAGCATTTTGACGTCACTGTGGCAGAGTACGCAGTTGTTTTCACTTCCAACACAACGCATTCGTTACGTATCGTTGCTGAGAACTTTGTATTTGGCAAAAAAGAAATCCACTCGACAGCAAAATTTTCTACGTTTCCTTACTGTCAGGAAAGTGGTGCGTTCACAAATGTCTTGTTCTTTGATGTGTCTTCGTTTTCTTCTCCCTTTACTGTTTTGCCACTGATTGCAAAATATTCTACAAATTTCCACAGATCTCAGTCATATGAGGGAACTCGAGACGGTCAGTCGCAACGCTAGGTGGCGCGGCCCCAGGTGGCGGATAGGAGGCTAATCGCAATCCAAAAGTGACCTTTGCTTCCCTGAGACGCAGGTGGATCCAGGTGATGGACTCCCTGTTTCTGCTGCGCCGATTTGGTACATACTTTCTGTATTTGCTAGGCGTATTCATGCATGCGTGTGGGGGTGCGTTCTCGCTTTATGCGGATTGTATTCTACGAGTCAATTCGGCAAAAGCCTGCAATCAAGTGACAGGGGATTATACGTGGGGCGGTTTGGAGTCGCCTCCAACAAATGAGCTCCATGTCCACTCTGGGAGAGCCTGGCAAGCTACCCGGGAGTATAACCAGCCCCCACGTTCAGAGCCCAGCAAGCTATACGTGGGTATTAAATATGCTAAACACAGTGAAAGAAAAAAGCGAGCATTATTCCCCTGACCCAAAAAGAGCTCCCAATTTCGCAGTGTTGGGCAGGACGAGTACGGAGTGGCTGTTAAAATTTCAGAGCCAATGGAAGCTGCCTGGATCACGAAGAACTATGGTGACGATCTGTACCTACAATGCATGTACACTTGCATCCGAGTCCTCGATAGAAGAATTGCTCATGCAAGCCAGAAGGATAATGTACGACGTCATCGCCCTGGCCGAGACGAGACGACGCCACCCATTCAACGCCGTCTATGACACTGGAGGAGAACTGTTCCTCGGAACATGCGACAGTAGAGGAGTTGGCGCCACCGACGTTCTCGTCAACACGTGCTTGTCCATGAGAATTCATTCATTCGAACAGCTAATAACCCGAATCGGACGTTTTCGATTAAAAATATGTGGATCAATAGCGGCTCTGACGATCTTCTTCCTCCTTTACACGCTAACATCAACCTATGACGAAGAAGAAGTCGAAGCGTTCTATATGGAATTGGAGAAGTTCAACAGAGAAGACCATACGTTCTCCAAGGTCATCATTGGAGATTTCAATGCCAAGATCGGACCAAGAAGATCGTCTGAGGAACGCCACATTAGGACCCACGGATTAGAATGGAACGAACAGGGTGAGCGGCTCTCTGAGTTTATCATAGCGACCAAAACCGTCCATGGTAACTCGCATTTCCAGAAGCCTCACCGTCAACGATGGACGTGGGAATCTCCCAATGGAGAGTACCATAACGAAATAGACCACATCATAGTAAATAGGAAGTTTTGCCTAACCGATGTCGCTGTTGTCCCAAAATTCTACATGGGATCAGACCATCGTCTCCTTCGTGCAAGATTCTATTTCTCCCTGAAAGGAAAAAAAGCCGCTAAATTCAAAAACCGAAGTCACCACAAACTGGGACTTATTCAGCTCATTAGTCGGGTGTTGGGCAGATGCCGTTGTCGATAACATCGGCGAAGAGTACGTTCGGCTCAAACATCTTCACGTTGGCGCTGTGAAAGCTGAGGGTTCGAAGGTTACCAAGAGACGCCAGTCTCCAGAAACACTCGAACTGATACGCTAGCGTTGACAGAACACTGGACCCAGGAGAGCCATGTGAGCAAGCAGGGTTTCGAAAAGAATTTGTACGATGGGCCGCATCAACACGGTAACAAAGCTCACTGAAGTATCGTGAGAGTAGAAAGGACAGAGGACCGCTTTGTCTCACCTTCATCGATTTACAGAAGGCTTTTGATTCAACTGCGATAGAAGCAGTCATGGAAACCCTTGATAGTCAAGGAGTCCATACTCAGTAATTTTTCGTGAGCTGTACAAAAGTTTCACAACCATGACATCACCATTCTACAACGATATTATCATTGACGTCAAAAGTGGTGTTAGGCAAGGCGATACCATCTCGCCAAAATTATTTACCACCACCCTCCAGAACGTCATGCGAACATTAAAGGATAAAAGGATAAAGCTCTCGGCGTTGATCAATCCTTGAGGGATGCGCCATGCTTTCGACTTCATTAAACATCGTTGGAGGTGATTGAATGCATATCTAGCTTTTACAATGACTCGCAGTGACCTGCCGATATATCGAGCCAGTGCTGCTATCCTCCCAGACAAGTCTGGTACCAATTTGCCGACCCCGGAGGGATGGAGGGCTTGGTGGGCCATGGGCGCATTTCACGTGCGCGCCGCGGTGGCGCCTCCAACCACTGCGTCACACGCGCCTTTGGTGTGGTCCGGAGTACGATGATGTGCTAGGTGGCACGCATCACAATAGAAATAATGCGTGAGCCAAAGAGTGAGGTCCCGAGGACCTCACATTGGACCGAAATCGGTCCCGAGCACTAAATGCGAACATTGGAATGGGATAATATGGTAGTGAAAATCAATGGTCGGCAGCTACACTATCTTCGCTTTGCTGATGACATCGTCCTTATAACACCACACAGCCAAGCGGAGCGTTTGCTTGCCGACTTTGATAGAGCCTCTTGAAAAATTGGTTTTCGGCTAAATCACACAAAAACGATGTACATGAGGAACGGATTGGTTTCCTATGCACTATTCACACTCAACGGAAGGAATACCTCCGAATGCTCCAGTTATGTCTATCTAGGTCGGAAAATCAGTATCTTGAACGAATTAGCTCCAGAGCTTGTAGAAGGAAACGAGCGGCCTGGGGCGCTTTCAAGAGCATCGAGGATGTAGTGAAGTGCACAAAGAACACCCGACTTAGTGCCCACTTTTTCGACTCAGCGGCACCTCCATCCCTAACGTATGCGTCAAAAACCTTGTCGCTGCGTAAGCAGGATTAAAGATCACTCAGCGTTATCGAACGCGCAGTCGAAAGGACGATGCTAGGAGTATCCCGTTTTACACAAGTAGGGGATGGGATCCGAAGCTCCCACCTGTGTCAGCGATCAAGAATCAAAGATGCCGTTCTCTACTCCATGCAGTCGAAGATAAGGTGGGTCGGACACGTAATGCGTGTGAATGACAACCGATGGACAAGAGCCGTTAGTGACTGGATTTCTCAGGATATCAAACGTACTGCAAGAAAACCAACGACCGGATGGTCAGAGTTCTTCACGAGAAGCCTAGAAAAAAGACATGATGCTCAACGAGTTCCTAGAGCGAGCAGAACCCACTGATCTACTCTTGCACGTGACAGGGAAAAATGGAAGATTTACTGGCCCTTGCTCGAGTCACTCGACGATCAACGGGACTACAGGTAATATAGGTGGATATGTTTCAATGAACTACAATAATATTTGTTGATGCACATGTCAGTTAAGTGCATTGTATTTTATTGTCCAAGTCGTTAATGGCGAAAAAACCTCTGTAATTTCAGTTAAGAAAAGGAAAATACTTGGTTTCTGCTTTTTTTTTTAAATAAGGAAGTGTAGCGCAGTGAACAACACCAAACTTACAGGACCAATGTTTGCCTACTTGAGGGACTCACATAACTCGGTGGTAGGAATGAGAGAAATAGTTAAGGATCGGGTGAGTTAGGCAACTCCTAGGTTTGTGCGAAATTTTTTCTCCTAGCAATATAATTATTATTAACTGTTATGCCATTAAAATACTGTTATCAATCTATTTACTTCTATTTAGTGGTGATGCAGTATTTTTAACATGGTAATTTACGTTTTATAAGTCTGGGCTTGACGCCATATGATTGCACCAAATGGTCTATCGCCTCTCATAATTGGTGGTGAGCCTGAGTGTCGGATTGGTATTGGGAGATTTGTCCACCAGCAAGGGCTTTGGGAGAAACCGAGGTTTGCATTGGAATGATCAACTAATTATAAATATCAGCAATCACCTCTGTGCTGGTATTAAATTGGCTACAGAGTGGCAAATTTCTCCCTGATCCACAATGGCTGGCGACTGTCAGTGGCGATTTCAGTTAGACTCCGGGACTCCCTGGAGTCACAATAACTCAGTCAGCAATAGTTCAGCCTCAGTGCTCTGCAAGCTGGGCTATCCCGTCAAAGAGATTGGGTGATCAGGCAACCGGTGAGAGGCGATCGAATTTCGAGTTGTGGAAGATGTCATTGGAAACGGATAAAACGAGGACGCCCATGGCAAAACGTATATCAAGCAACTTCTTGCTCTGCACCTTAACCACCAAAACTGTCTCCTCAAATGACATTTTTTACGCTTTTTTGACGTAACTATTCGCATCAAATAGCATATGATTGCTCTACAAGAGATGAAAAGGAGTAAGACAGATATACGCCAATTGGATGAAGATACCCTTGCTATTTGTGAACAGAAGTTCACGTCACGAAATAGCGGAGGCGTTGGCTTTGTCGTAGACAAATCTGCATCCCATAAAGTTCCTTCTCACGAGATTCTATGGCCTCGCTTAACCATTCTTTTTTCCAACGTTTTGCATCAAATGAAAATTAGTAACATCAGCTGATACTCAGTAACTTCTTCAGCTGATAAGAGCGAACTTGACGCGTTCTGAGGCCAGATATTTTCCCTTCATTCTTATTTTTTATTCTTACACGACGACGAAGACACCATACTAAGAATACGAAGAAGTGTGAACATCGACTCAGATCACTGGTCCTGAGGAAGAAGATGACGTCGAAACGTTAGCCGAATAAGGTTTATTTATCAACATCGTGTGAGCTTATCAATTTAAACACATGTTGAATAGTCATACCGAGGTCAAAGGAGGGTCAGTTTTTAAAATATTAGCTAAATGTTTTAACGCGATCAAGAATTCTGAGTAATTGTAAACTCTTGTTACCTCTTCGGTGCTCACATGTTACCTCTTGTAACATTGGTGCCATTGCTTTGCCTGTCTGTCATCCGGTTTTTAAACTGATGGTGGCATTAACAATCACCCACCAACGAGGATCATTTTATGTCTCCAGATCGAGGTATCAAATCAGTGAGCACAGGAGCAGGATCGAAATAGCGACCGATCCATTCTGTGTTGTAGAGCGCTTCTAACCACTGCGCTACATGCTTCCTTGTATTTAATACGATGATTTATTTTTGAGGATTTCCAGGAAGAAAAAATGGTTTTGGAGCTGAAACATATGTTGTACAATCTTATCAGGTTTTTCTATTTTCTAGCAGTATTGGTATATTCGGTACTTTTTCTGGTGGGATTTCTGCGAGAGACTTCCTAGAATGGCACTTTAATTAAGTTTGCTCCATTTCCTCTATTTTTTTCTGATTTGCCTACTATAGAATATCTACGAAGTTGTCGAAAATGACCATGTAGATAGACATGAAGGCGAAATTTTTAGGCAGACAGTATTTTATGTGTTAATCTCTGTGAAGACCTACCAATAGCTGCTAGTGGTAGCCTTTTTGTTATGACGGCAATGAGTAATTTTTGTGGAAAGAAATACGATCTCAGTTTAATTGGAGAACTAGAGAGGAAAGGTGATGTTTTCCCACCACTACTTTTACTTATACTTATAAAACGTCGCTAAAACAAAGACTTTAGAGCAGTTTGCATATACTTATAGGGTGGTCGGTATGCCTTGATGCAGCCTCCTTGCTATCGACGTCACCTCTGTCACTGACTGAGTTTCGACCACATTTTGTGGCCTTCTCCTTCTATAAAATGTTCGGTCATCCCACTGGTCTCGGCGCACTTCTGATACGACGAGTTACTTCTAAAACCTTTTCTGTTTTGCCTTTTTCCAGTTTTTTTTATATATTTTTTTATCTGTTTTATTATTTTGAAATATTCTAGACTCTACCCATCTACTTGCACCTCACATTTTTGCTGGGGGGACTGTGAGTCAAATCTTAGTGGACACATTTCATTCTGTTTTGAAAAATCAGATTGAGGAAAGGTTTGACATCAAGCTCTCTTAAATATTTTTTTTTGGAAATACAGTAACGAACTTTTTACTCTAGTTTGGAACACGGTACACCGAATTACTTTGCTGTTTGCACACTCTCGAAAGGATTTGCAGATTTAAAACGATATGGTAAGTTGCATGGAAAACCATTATGTCGCTACAGTGATCGCTAAGGGATCCTTTCAACCATAAACAACGAGTCTTTTGCATTACTATATTTATCACACTCCATTACAAAATTATTTATCGGAAAAACAAGGGCTTAGAGGGCTTAGTTCTTCCTTCTACAATAGTGTGCTAGATATTTACATATTTACTACGTTGTTTGTAATCCTCTTAGTCTAATTGTGTATGCACAACTTTTTACTACGACGAATCGTGTTTCGTGTGAAGGCTGACCTCCGTAAAAGCTCTCGCTTTATCTTATTTCTAATGCAATTTTTTTTTGAAGATAATAGTGGCGTTCGAAACCGAGTGTAGACACGTGGTTCAGATGTTTCCTCAAATCGCGTCCATCTGCACTTCCAGATGGTCGACGTATGCCATGAACACACCCGTCCATCGTCTGGGTGGTCCTCCAAGAAAACGCTTGCATTCTCTCAGAGCAGTTCCACTGTTCTCTTCGTTCGTCTGTCATTTGTTTTCCTTATTATGTTGCCGGTCTATGTGTGTTTCGTTAATGATGCATTTTTTCCCGAATTCCGAGATATGTATTTAGGATCCGGGCTACGCATTCCAACTAGATGCTGTGAGTGTCGGTTAAATTTCAGAAATTATCGTTCAAGCGCTCTGAGAGTGGTGTGGAGATATCTTGACGTGGTTGAAATATTAGCCTACGTTTCTGCTGCATAACAGTGCGCTAGAAGGACCGCTGAATCGAGGAAGTAAGGGCGTAGTTCTGGGTCCGTTGGTTGGTCGGTGGTTTCTTTCAGTGGGTGTAATGTGTACATGCTCCTCTTCTTCTTTTGTCTAATTCCTTGTTCTTTTTGCTCATTTAAAATGAAGGTACACTCACTTGTGAGGTGGTGTTTGTAATCAGAGAGCCATCCATTTCGAACTGTTCAACTTCGCACCATAGTATTTTCATGACCCGGGCGCTTCATCCTATTTATGGGCAGTCCAAGCTTGTTTCCGACTTCATTAATCCTATTAAGCGTCGCCTCTGGTTCATTGGTGCTACTTGAAATGATCTCGATGTTATGAACAAAACAAAACTTTAAAAGGAATTTTCTACTAACTCATATGGCTTTCTCGTCCCAGTTGAACGACTTCAGTATCCTCTGCCATGGTGCTGTGAAGAGCTCGCGCAAGATAGTTTCGCCTTGTCGAATATCTCTTCCTTGGGAATAATAAGTGGTCGATGGAAAACTGTATTTTTTACTGCACTTAGGACTAGCTACGGTTCTTGTCAAATTTCACGAAAGGCAAAACGTAGGTGAATGATTCGAACACGTGTGGATATTGAAAGTGATAATAAACACATCAGTTGATTTCAATAATCGTAATTCTAAAGGCTACTTTGCTTTTACTCAGATCCGCTCTGATCGCCGTTTTCGTTCATAAGACTGCTTTTCGAAACACGAACCACTTATTGAAATGGTGTAACTTTCCTCCATTATAGTTAAACGAAGATGTCGTCAATCACTCCACGAAGGAGAGAGCGGTGTGGACAGTGACTGGTGAAGAACTACGCGAAGTGCTTTTTTTAACGAAACGTCCATCTCGTACTTAGATGGACGTTTTAGGTTTTCAAACAACTTGTTCTCTGAGGGAATTCCTTGATCACGCAGCATGTTTATCATTCACCACAATAAACCTTTTGCAAAAATGGAGCTGACGAGAAGTGGCGCAAGGTTAACGGAGTACTTGGCTTGCACGAACAACCAGAAATGCATTATTCATAGAGTGCAGTTCTAGTTGAGCTTTTATCCAACACAGGATTACATCACTTCTTATCGAGTCTCCAGTAAGCTCTATTTTTTCTCATCACGGATCAGAATTGCGTGGTGAGCTACACTCACTCAAAGGTCACGAAGAGCACCACACTTTTAATAGGGATAACTTTCTTATTTCAGCGTTTTGGTTAGAATACAATAACGCGAGGTTGTTATACAGCATACATTTACTTCCATAGAAAATCGCATAATACAATACAACGGTAGCTGACGTTTCGGCAGTATCGCCTTCATCAGATCCCGGAAGGTATACAATTTATTAGGCCAAATGCATCAATAGCACAAAGAGGAAGGCGAAAAGCTCTATGGGAAACAAGTGTTCAACAGCTTCTCGAAAAACTCACCGCTTTTTTTTACATGACTTCCAATGAGAAAGGTTAGAACAGCTGATTATAGTCGCATATGGTTGATGACTGCACCACCCCACATCAGAAATTGATGCAAAGATACAGGGCCAGGTCGCGTGTGGGCTCTGGGCATTTTTCCCTGCTATTCATTGCAAGGTTCTTGGATTTTATCTAAAAAGCCTCGACAAGTTTGTCCATTGGTGTCTTACTCTCCCGTGCGACGATATTGACTTTTACATCAAAATAGTATTCGCTATGCTTTCGTATTCTATGTGTGCCTATTGGGGTACTTTGCCTTTGTTTTCTTTTGACATCTAGCTGTTATTTTATACGGATAAATAAAGGTCTACCCTTTTCGCCAATATATTCATTTCCGCCGCTATTACAAGAGATCAGGTATATCGTACCTGAACTCATGCAATCACCGTCCCTACCGTAAAGGCAAATTACGCAGTTTGTTGTTTCGCATAGACGGTCAAACAAGCAGTTGCGAACTAACCGACGACGTAGGGGATCCGGTGGGATTTCAGTTATCGTTACCGATTCCCCCAGGCCTGCCCTTTTTAGGCATCGTTTCATAACTTCACTTTACTTCATCGCTAATAAACGTCAAAAACCCACAATGAATAGCAGGGAGGAATGCCCAGAGGTCACACGCGACCTGGCCCCGTATCCTCGCATCAATTTCCGATGTGGGGTGGTGCAGTCATCAAACATATGCGACTATAGTCAGCTGTTCTAAACTTCCTCATTCGAAGTCACGTCAAAAGCGGTGAGTTTCTGGAGAAGCTGTTGATTATGTAATTGTCATGGAGTTTTTCGTCTTTTTGTATGTGTTATTGAAGCGTTTGGCCTAGTAAATTGTATACCAGTGTACCCTTCTAGGCTTTGAAAAAGGCGATACTGCCGAAACGTCAGCTACTGTTCTATTGTACTGTTTTTTTATGGAAGTAAATGTATGCTGTATAACAACCTCGCGATTGCTGAACAGGAAAACGACGCATTCATATCCCAGTGCCGAGGTTAATGGAAAGTCAATCCTGGGAACAATAACAATTAATACTTCGAAACCGACTTTCCTTGAACCTCGGTGTGCTTAATCAATATGTATTTTTTCTTTGATGAGCTTAGACGAGGTTGATAATAATATTTATTATCGGCTAACGTTTCGACGTCCTCGTCTTCATCAGAGCCGATGATCCGAGTCGATGGTCCACGCTTGTTATTCGTCTCGATGTGGCGTCTGTCTCGATGTAAGCTCATCAAAGAAAGATTAACAATTAAGTTATCCGACTCTGTCATAACACAGTTTTATTTTAAGATGGTCTACTGGATGGAAATGCCAGACTCTTCAGCTTATTTGATCTTTTGGTGAATGAACTCCCATAGGTCGACAGCCAAGAAAACCATCTAGTCACGGTGACGTTGCAAAGCATTGTTGCGAAGTAAAAGCACCAGTTCTCAGTTATTCTTTCGGCATAAGAGCACAGAAGCCATTCATCAGTAGGGCACACCAGGTCATGTCGCTGTATAGATCAAATATGCGTTCAATCACCTCTACGATGGTTGATGAAGTTAAATGGATGACACATTCCAAGAATTGATTAGTGCTAACTGCTTTATCACTTGTACTTTTTACAATATGAGGGAGCAGGGAGCAGGTGGCGCAGTGAGGGCACGATTCTGGTTTTATCCCTTCCTGGACTCACCAACCCTTCCTCCTCCCTGGGAATGGGAAGTTGATGCTAGACTTGTCTAGGAGGAGTTCAATCCCTGCAACCCAAGAGGGTGTGCTATAGCCGACAGTTCCAAGACTCCAGGAAGAAACAGCTCGACCATCCTTCCACCACATTTATAGAGAAGACGACAATCATTGAGCAGCAATCCTACCTACAACTACAAGCGAAAACTCCGAAGACTTTCGTCGATGATGGAAGCAAGAAAGCCAATCAAATGGAATAGGCGCTGAGATCAGGGCTGTAGATGTGATGTTGTGTCATGTAAATTGTGAAATAGGTCTAGAAAATTGATAGTGATAAAAAATAATAATTAATATCATTATGTAATAGCAACTAAGTACTTAGTACAGTCTACATGTCAGGTGGTATCCAGGAAATCAACAAGAATACCAAGAAGGTAGCAATGGTTGCTTATGAAATGCTGGCGCATAAAATGCACTGGAACGGTAGATTGGGTCATGCAAATTGTGAAATAGGTCTAGAAAATTGATAGTGATAAAAAATAATAATTAATATCATTATGTAATAGCAACTAAGTACTTAGTACAGTCTACATGTCAGGTGGTATCCAGGAAATCAACAAGAATACCAAGAAGGTAGCAATGGTTGCTTATGAAATGCTGGCGCATAAAATGCACTGGAACGGTAGATTGGCGGTAAAAATTTACGGATGGCATGACGTCATCATGCAAGGACCAATTATTGCTTTTAATCTGCTTCGTGGCGATGGCAGTTATACGGGTTATGCAGAGGTAGGTGATCTCTCTTCTTCATGTCCCATCATCCCTTTTTGGTGTTAAATATCTGAAGTTTTCGCTATTGATTTATTTGTCGTCTGCAAGTACGTATTGATGTGTTTTATAGACGGAGAAGATGGCCAATCTCTTTGGTATCGATCTGCGAACAGGATGCTTCTGTAATTCTGGTGCGTGTCAGAAGTACTTAGACCTCACAAATGACCAACTATCGCAAATTTTTGAGGTATTATCCCATTATTTCATTGAAGAAATAAATCACCGATGATCTGAAAAGTCTTTAAATTCAGGACGGAAAAGAATGTGGGGATTCAAGAGACATCATTGACGGTCGACCGACGGGAGCAGTTAGAATTTCGTTTGGGAGGCAATCTACCCGTGAGGTTCGGCATGCTACCACTCCGGGCAACTCGTCAACAAATAAATAGATAACTAATAAACTTTCTTCATCATATTCGTAACATCCTTAAGATTCAGGATGTTGCCGCTTTGGAGCAGATGATTGACTGTTGCTTCCTCGGAAATCAATCGTCATTTCATTTCGATCAACCTGTGAAAATCAGTAACTACTCTTCCGTGATTTCTTGCCTTGTTGTTTATCCGGTGAAGAGTTGCAGAGGAATCCGTTGTAAAAAGTATGCACCTTTCTAGATTCTACAAATAATGGTAGACATTTTTCCATGAGTATATTCGTCCATAGGGTACTACAGGTGATACGAGTCGTACAAATATGTAGAAGACGAAAACAATTTACTAAATCGACCTTTTTAAGAACAACTCTTTAGGAGTTATTTGACAAAACTTGGTCTTCGTTTCGATAGAATATTTATGATTGAATGCTGTGGCTTAACGCTGACCCAGAAACGTCACCAGAAACTGTGCAAAATTGCAACAACGGTGAGTTCGTTAAAAATACGGGGTTCTTCCTGCTATGTAACGGTATGAAGACGTTTATTCATTAGCGAATTTCAATAAAATTTCAAAAAAGAAGCTTAAAGTACTTAGCTGGGTAAATCAAAGGTTATAATAGTGAGTAGGGAATGTAAAGTTTGTGCGGGATTCCTCAGTTAGTTCCATAAAAAGTGTTGGAAGTTCCTATGACATCATGATATCATGTACATCGTTGCAGGTTGATGAGTCAGGTACGATATTATCACTGTCCGACGTTGACACTGAACGATCCTCAGTGAACGTGTCACTACTTAACGACAATGCACTTTCTCAATACGGTGTTGTCTGTGTAAATAAGTACGTAACGTTATGTCATTCTATGTCTAAACACTAACCTACTTAGACGCTAAAAAGGGCTATCTTAATAGGTAGCGATGGCTACAGTGCATTCGTCATTCATTCTTTCCTCGTGAAATCATCGTCCATGGAGGTGAAGAACTTCAAACACGATAACAACGGCGAGGTCCGTCCTGTAACCCTAAAATCGTTCCCATCTGCGAAAGAGGAAAATTAACATAAGCCACGGGCACGTCCACCCATCATTTAAGTGCATGTCCGAGAGGTCGCGTGTATTCTTTTGGAGTCCGCTACAACGTTCTTTTCGTCAATCTGTTACCTGTTTTCTTTATTGTGTGGTCATTTTTCCTTCTATATCGGTGTATACTTTTCTGCATCTCGAAGATGAGAAAGGAAAGAGCTTCCTATTCTGAGGTGGGTAAGAAGGTAAGAGCTTCGCATTCTGAGGTGTTGTTAATGCCCGTTAAATTTCGGAATACATCGTTCAAGTGTTCTGTAGGTGTTACATTCTTGAATTTCTGAATTTTTTTTTGAATTCTGGTGAATTCTTGACTTGGTTGAAGTATCAGCCGACGTTTCTGCTGAATAAAAAAAGCGTTAGAGGAACGTTCAGTTTAAAAGGTCATCGTGGAGTTTTGGGTCCGTTGCCTGATCAGCGGTTTCCTTGGGAGACCAGAATGCAGCCCATGCGGCTCTACTTTTTACTGCTAATTCCTCTGTCATACTGTTCGCCATTTTTACTGAACCTCCAAGGTTCAAGTATGAGGTTGTACCTGTCTTTCGATTTGTTTATCCTCGCACCTTGGATTCTTCATGAACTATGTCTTCTTCCTATTTATGCACGGTCCAATCTTTTTCCACACATCGATAAGCCATCGAGCATCGACTCTGCTTCAGTGATATTGTTCCAAAAGACGACCATCTCACTAGCAAAATGAACGCTTGAGAGTAAATTTCCACTAACGCTCGTGCCCTTCTCGTTCCTGTTGAGAGGGTCTATCCACTTCATTGCGACTGTGAACAGCTTTGGCGACATGGTACCGCACTGTCGCACTAAACTTCTTTTTCTACGAAAATAGCTCGAGATCGAGGCAAAGGACGTATTTTTGTGCTGCAGTCTTGATAATATTCAGATTTCGTGTACAGGGCTGGTCCACCCCTCCATGAAAATGTGCCGGTAGGATTGCATTCGTCTCAACGCTGTCAAACGCTTTTCCACTGCAGATAAAATTTCGGAAAGTAGGCAGATGATACTCAGATTTCAATAACCCATAACACCTGTGATGCAGTTCGGATGTGATCCATACAGCATAGTTCCTGTCGAAACTCTCTTGCTCAATTGGTTGTACCTCATCACAGGTCTTTGATATATGCAAAAAGACAAGCTTGTGAAGAAGTTATAGAGTACACCTAACTAGCACATCGTACAGTAGTTGTGAATAGCGTTTCAGTCACCCCTCTTGGGCAGGATAAGCGTGCGCGAAGTCTTCCACTCACATGGGATTAAAAGCTAAGATATCATTTGACTTGTGTTTGTTTTCTTGGACGATGACAGCAATATTCTTTTCCAACTTATAGCTGGAACGCAACTTTGTCCGGAAAAGGCGGTGGACAGATTAAGTACAGAATCCAAACGCCACTGTGGTGTTTAGAGGCACCATTTTCTGTTTGTAAGAATATAGCCGGTTCCTTCATGAGTCGTATCGTTGTTAGGAGATTCCCATGCCTATCGGCAACCTTCATTCTTCCCACGAAATCAATTCCCATGGAGAAAGCGTACTGGGAACCAGAATCTTGATAGACAGTACTCATTCTCATTTCGATCTCCTACTCCAAAATTTTCAGTCTTGTATTTATCTTCTTTAGCTCTTCCTGATCTGGCACTGAAGTACCGACAAGTTGTATAAGACATTTTTCTTTCGAAATTACTTTCTATTGATGGCTCTAGAACCTGTCCAGCTCGCTCTCACCAGCTTGCTAGCAGCTCCTGATAATTGGTGCATGTTGATCTTCTTGCTTTTTATCTCTTGTAGGGCAATCAGAAGGAATTTGATATGAATATCAGCCTCGAGAAAAGTGTAAAAGTCGGCATCTTATGAGACTGTTCTGGTAGTTTAGGTGCAGAACGAGAAGCAGCATACACGCGTTGCCCTGGGCGTTCTCGTTTTATCCGTTTCCAATGACGACCTCTCCAACTCGAAATTTGATGACCTGTCATCGGCTGTGTGACCGCTCAATGTCATTGACGGGAGAGCGCAGTCTGCGGGATACTGAAACTGGATTTTTGCTGGTTGGGCCACTGCCGTTCTTTGGAGTCTCGCGCTGGCTTTAGCCGAAGCGCTCGTAAGGCCGTCCCACCACAATCAGTCGCCTGCCCGTGTAGATCTGAGGGAGATTTGCCATTTTGAGGCTAACTGGATTTCAGGACAGCGTTAACTCCTGGTATTGGTTTACTTTTAGTTGGGATTCCGGGTGGAGACGTCGGATTCTTTCTTAACTTGGTAGACCTAGATTAAAGGGAAGTGTTCGCGCGATGGTAATGACCCCGTTCATTATGCCGATGAAGCGATATACTCAGACGATGTTTCGTCTCCCGCACCTTTACCCTCCGGACCCACTCACTAATCCTCTCATCTCTCCGGAGTCGGGGCTTGGTATCTGCTTATCTGGCATAAACCCGCTCCCACTAATCAGTTTGGGAACGACACAGCACAGTTATCATAGTACTCTAGTGAGATTTGACTGAACCAGTATTCAGCGACCGTCATGACAAAAACAAAAAGTCCTCAAGCACCAGCCGAACAGACATCAAGAAAACGTTGGAAGACCTTTGTGGATAGTGGGTGCGAGGAAAGGAATCGAAAGGAAGAAATGCTGCGGTTGTCACACTGTGATGCATATGATGACGAGCTGTGTAGTAAATAAATAAAAATAAATAGAGAGATGGTGAAAAATATGTTGTCAACGATGATGCTCGTACTGTAAACAATGTTACGACTAACTTTCAAGTTCAGCGGACGCATTCAACACTTCAGCACTGTAAGAGGCGATCATGGAGTAGAAATGTTTAATTGAATTAAAGGCTAATGGAATGGAACAGTAATATTTTTAGTGTTCGAACATCCGAATGTGAAGCCGACGCTTCGAGATGGATTTCTACATTTTTAGGACTGCCAGAATGTAAACTTCGCCGAATTCAAAAAGGTGTCCGATGTCACTTCAGTGAGCTGTTTTATATATCGAAAGCTAAAATGACGTTTTTCAGATTCAGAACGAAGTTTGTCCAACGAGGCACCGTACCTTGTCGTAAATGAGGCTTCTATTAAGATTCTAGCAGATGTTGTAGGTAAGAATGGAATCATTTCATGAATTTCATGTGGAATGCTATTCAGTTCGCCCATTGTAGACACTGCACAATCTCGTGTGGATGTCTACTGCCAAAATAGACTCATCAGTAAATTAATGTTTTAAATTTCCATTTACCTTTTATTCTAGGATTGTCCATTTCGGAAGCGATCGATCGATTTCGTCCGAATATTGTTGTGAGAGGAATTCCTCCGTTTGTGGAGGATACGGCACGCATAATTCATATTGACAACTTTCGCTTTGAGGTTCTTTTTTCAAAAAATATTGTGAAAACACAATGTTAACTTTTTATTTCATGCCTATCACAATTGTTCACGGCAGGGTACTATGTGAAATACATCCCTAATGATGCTGAGATATTTGCAAAATTCCGGATCACATGTATCTGCGGTGGGGAACGGACGCGCTGTTACCCTTTCCGGAAGCTGACCCGTTCACTACCACGCCATTTAGGCCCTTCGTTTCGCTTGACTTTCATTTGGTTTGCTATCTACTATGCTGTATGTTTTCCAACTTTTCTTTTATTCTTAATGGATCTCACCTTTATTTCGCACGAACCAACAAAATTTTACTCTGGGAAAAGTGTTATGCTCTAATATTTTTCCTGCATTTCACATAGTACACTGCAGTAAAAAATTGTAATAGGCAGCAAAAAAGAAGTTAACATTGTGATTTCAACTACAGCCTCAACTTTGCTGGGTTCAATGCCGATTTGGGCCCTCCAAATCAAACCCGTTGACGGGTGATTGCTGATGGCAGTGATCGATAGAGAACTAGCTGAGAGACAGGCAAAACGACGAGAGACCCACATAGTGCGATGGTGAACGCGTTAGCCCCGGAAAGGGCAATAAAGCGTTCGTTCCCCACCGCAGACACCTGCGGTTCGGAGCTTTTTTGAATACTCCTAGTTCTCGATCTTCATTACGCTTTGCTTAAAATCTTTATCATTTGTCTTAGTTTCGCCACACCTCACTACGTCATGAAATAACTCGAACAGCCATTATGCTCTGCAAGCGCTCTTCTCGTCTTCTTGTCGAAGTCCATGCACGCAGGTTTCCAATTCTTCAAAACAGCTAAGAAAAACATGCTAATAAGCTCACGTCAGCAAAATTCCTCGTTTGACATTATCTGAAGTCAAATGAGAAAGAAATAAGTCTTTTGGAGTACACTGATCCGCTCTATGTGTAAGCATTTGCTTGACCATCGACAGTATCATGAAGTCCTTGGTTTTTTACATAACATTTTCTCCGGCGATTATAACTCCAGACAATTGGACTTTAGAGGTAGAACTGTCCTTTGCTAAAACTAGCTTTGTTTTTACTTTTCATCTGCTGCCTTTTATAATTTTTCATGGCAGGGTATTATACGAAATACAACCAAAAGGACGGTGAGATATTTTCAGCACTGCGCACCGCATGTGTCTGCGGTGGGGAACGGACGCGCTATTATCCTTTTCGGGTGCTAACGCGTTCACCACCACACCATTTGGGTCCTTTGTCTTGCCTGTCTCTCAGCTAGTTCTATAGATTAGTGCCATCAGCAATCTTAGCCCCGGTAAAGGGTAACAGCGCGTTGGTTCCTCACCGCAGACTAGTTTTGTTATGCGTTGCTGAAGAACAGTTTTTTGAAGAATATACTAGGAAACCGCGCCTCATTTATTCTGCTTCATTGCCCAACAGTAAATCTAGCATCACGATGGTTTCGTTGGAAATTCGGATGGTTCATCTAGACAGATCCTCAAGGCCTCAGTCCATCTGCTATTTGATCTGTATTTTGATGTTTAGATGGTTTTCTTTCCTCTGGCAAATCATAGACTAATGTTTGAGTTTCACGGTCATCGTCCCAATGGAAGTTCCCAAATTTATGACTACGTTTTCTCCAGGATGGCGACGATTTCCAGCAAAGATTTAGTTTCAGTTAGGTTTACAGGTGAAAATATTGAGATCCTTCTCGGCTTGGACGACCCTGTCTTATGACGAACTTTCAGCCGTGCATCATAGTTCGATGCCAAGGAAGAGTACTTCGGCAAAGTAAAGCGGTAGACTATTTAAGAGATTAAGTCAGAAAGAAAGCAAAAGTCTCGAAGCTATCGGTGTTTGAGCCTCACTTTTAATATTCTCCTTAATTAAACTAGCAGAGCTTCTCCTAATTTCTCATCCGTGAATAAAATGTACGAGGCTTAAAATGTTATTGTAAGGTACTTTAAGACGGATATAATGCCGATTACTGGTGCATTAATACAATTTACAGGTTACAAAGAAATGTACACGATGTGAAATGATATGTGTTAATCCAACGACCGGCTTAAAAGAACCACAACTTATCGTTGCACTCAGAGATTTGCGCAAACAAAAAAAGGTAGGCCAGAAGTATCTCCAACACTAGCTAACTGTTATTTTTGTTCTTCATCACAAAAAAAACCCAATCTTTATGGTCTGGTGAGACGAAAGTAACAGAAGTTCCATCAACACTATGTAACTATGTGCTACGATTAAAAATCGTAAATATTACGTTTTATGTGACCCTGTTTGAAAAGTAACGTTATCGCGATCCGGCATCCCATATTGTGTGAATCTCAGCAGGAAGATTTTCTTAGATAAGTTCGATATCAATATGTCGAGCTCAGAAGGGCAGGAGATTTGCTGGCCTAGAGTGGGCCAGACGAGCGACCATAGGTCTATTGCTTGGCATTCTAACTGTTGCACTTCTGGCGCCAGTAACAAAACCACTATTGTTATTTTTATTAACAGCAGCATCAATATTTCTGCTTCGGTCATTTATCGATATTGAAAATATAATTAGTTCTGCTACCCAGGCACAGGTAGTGATGCCGTTTAGCACTCTTAAGGTCCTGGCTCGACCCCGACCGAGCGAACGAAGCCATTCATCACCTCCATAATTGAGAAAAGTCGGGAAATTGGTAGACTTGTCTAAGAATCTATCAACATTAAACAAGACTCAGAAATTCACTAACATGGCTATTCAACTACTCCAGAGAGAATCGATTCGATCAGCATTCAGCAGTTCATGGGAAACATTAGAAACCTCGCAGCAGCTCAATGCACACGCAAAATCCGCAGACATTCGTGGATCATAAGTGCGCGGAAATGAATCGAATAGAACTGCTGAGAACCGCATAAGGTGCAGCATGTGAAAATAAACTACTAATATTCCCGTCATTTTCAGTTTCTAATTGCTTCTTTCAGATAACATTCGGTGTATACGTGAAACAAATCGGCGATGAAGTCGGAGAGATCCACCTATATTCGAAAGTTCATTTCGAATAGATAAAAATAACAATGATTCATTCATGGAAACCACCTACATCTCAAAAACATACGGAAATCGTTCAGTAAACAACAAAAATTCACCGCAATAACAAATTCTTCCTTATACAACATATAATACATACGCAACCTTAACAAGGTATTACAATTTGTGACCGATTTGGTAACACGGAAGGGGACCACCCACCCAAAAACCTTACACAAGTTGACAAGAACCGTGAATGACATTTGCGTCCAAAAAAAAAAAGCCTAGTTATTCTACTAAGGAGACTATTCTGCTGTCCATGGTTACATTCACTCGAAGAGAAAGACAATTAATGATTTTACGTATGCTCGAGTTACTCGATTACTAAGACCGATTACAGTGAATATAATACACTTGTGAACTATCACATCGGTTAATAAAACAGTTAAAACAAATGGTTACTGCAAATTTTAAGAGATCGATAAATAAATACAGCTAGGCTTTTGAAAGTAATGGTGGTGCTGATGGATAAGTGCTAAACTCGACTCCACGATGTCGACGCGATCGCCGCTTTTTGCACCACACGGCTAAAAGACAGCACGGCGAACAGAAGCAAATCACACAACAACATCCACATAACGTAATCACAAACAGTAATGTTAATACGATCATCCTGAAATCTAACTCGATCAGACAGTACGACTGATTTCAAAGAATGCCTAATTACGAGAAAGGACCTTGCTAAATTAAATAAGAACACATTTACCATATGGAAGATTTGACTTCAAACGGTAGACGATCGTAAATCCATTCAATAATACCCATCCAATCAAGAAACAAGATACATTCCCATAATGATTTCTCATCGCTCATAGCTAACTATACCGCTACTACATAGGTTTTAAGCTCTGAGGTGGCAATGGCGAGACCAACGACGATCGATACGGCCAGCGCTCTAGGCAATGCTTGCCCAACGGTGCTCGAGGCACCACAGCGCTTGTACGGACGATATTTGTTTGACTAGGCCTGTCATCCCCAAGGTAATTAGGCGGAGAATGAATAGAACAAGAATTTGGGAGAAGTTCATTTCGCTTGCCCCACTCGCCTCCAGAGCAAGCAAGCACACACTGGCCTAGTTCCGGTACCTGCATATGTTAATTTGTAATGAATTCTAATAAACAACCAATGATGCCTTCACCTGCTCAAAACGCGAACATCAATGATATCAATACACACATAAACAAATACGTAAGATATGAATTAAGTAGAAAAACTAAAGAGTGATCAACACAGTTTCAGAATTTATGCATATGTTTACGAATTTTTGTTGCTCTAATACATGGGCGCGCGTAGCGCAGTGATCAGAGGCGCACTGCAATGCACATAGGATCGATCACCGGGCTTCAGACCCACCAAGTCTTACCTTCCTCCGGGCTAGGCAAATTGGTAACAAACTTGTCTGAGAGGATATCAGTACTGGCTCGATACATTGGCAGGTTATCCTGAGTCAATGTAAAGCCCAGGTAAGCATTCAATTACTACCGACGATGCTTAATGAAGTCGAATGCATGGCGCATTCCTCAAGGTCAATGCCGACAGCTTTATCTTTTTTATCCAACTATGATACAAAACCAGCCTTCATGCAGCCCTCATTTATAGCACGAAAACACTACCATTATACAATACAAACCACTGGACAGCATATTTTGCCATAGAGAGCTTTTGTAATTACTGGGGTAAATTCCTAGCGTAACATTAAATTTAGAATACCAAAAAGAATATCGATTGCCTCTCTCTTATTACAAGTAGTTACCACTATTTAAAACCTTTTGTCAAAGACTAAGGGATTTCCACAGCCAAAAAACATCCGTAGTGTGGAAAGAGAAGATAGCCAATTATTAAACACAAAGCGAACTCACATAAATCCAACCAGGTACATATTACATTTCAAAAAGAACATTCGAACAAAAGAATTGGTGGAGCCTATCCCATAACACATGTATAGATGACTTAACACCGGAGTACTAAGAAATCGTTAAACATAAGGATAAGGCAGATTAGGCTCAATGTTCATGATAGCGTTTGGTGCCAAAATACCGTAGATAATGAGAAACATTTTGAGCTTATGAAAACGGAACAGAAGTACAACAAGCAGCTAAAGTAAGAACCCGACTCGAAAGACAGAAACCGTCAAATTATCATCCAATTTGGGAGTGGATAATGTGGATACAATAAGAAATTTTCATTAAATATATTGATCGGATGAAGAATAAAAGGAGTTCAGTCTAATAAGCGATGTCTTTCAGTTAATTTTACCAGGAATTAACAACACCGTACGCATTCCTCTAAATCAATGACTAAACTTACGATGTATCTTGTTTCATTGAGTTAACACGAGTTTGTTACCAATATTTATTCGGCTAACGTTAGACGTCTTCGTCTTCCTCAGAGAGGATGATCCGACTCGATGTATACAGCTGATGTCGTCAAAGACAATCACTACATCGAGAAGACTAACGACTGTGGACGTCGCTTCGGATCATCGGCTCTGAGGAAGAAGAAGACGTCAAAACGTTAGCCGAATAAACATTGGTAACAACCTCGCCCTAGCTTATCAATAGAACTAAGTGCATTGATCATTTATACCGAGGTTAAGTGAAAGTCGGTTTACAATGATAAACTTACGATGTTAATGCGGGTGCACAAGCCACTGTACTAGGCATGTCATTGCAGTAATCAGTGATGTAACAGCTCATATAACATGAACGAAGGCAATGTTCCAGGGTATCATAGCAGCCAACGAAAACACCTAAACTACCCTAAATAAGATGAGAAAGTTAGCTTCTCATTTAAGCAGTGAGCAGTGGTATAAAAGCCGCTTGTTTTCAGGCTTTTTTGGCTCCTCACAGAAGCCATGGAGAATTTCTATGCAGTTCATTATTTCAGGGACAGCACTTGAATGAAAATAAGGAAAAAAAGAATCTAAAGTGATCAAAAACAATATTGATCGGTTATGCTGCAGTAAGGAAGTTTATTCCACAGCTGTAAATTCATAAATTTTTCGAACAAATCAGTTTCGTAAGCAAAATAATCCTACATCTACTGCCCCTAACTAACTAATATAATAAGGTAGAAAGACGACCTACACGATTTCACTCACCTGAAATCGACGAGCCACCTGTAAGTACCGTATCATTTTTCATTATCATTACCTAAAATCACAAAATTTTTCTGGTATTTAAACTATATTCAATTAAGTTAGTTATGGTTTACTAGCGAAAGAGGAAACAGTAGCAATTAACGACCACGTCAAGCACAACTAAACTTCCGAACACTATGCACGGGTGCTGCGAATCGATCCGTACCCACCCATAAACATCCCACCTTCAAAGAATTGTCTACCAAGACAACTACAAATAACGAAACTCAGCCACGCATCCAGAAGTCATAATTCCTCACAGACAATGAACATGAACGAACCATACCTTTTCGCCTGTAGGTTAGCGCTTGTCTACTTTACCCATGTATTACCACAACCAACTCTGTGTCTGATTTAGCTACTCCCTTTTCTGTACGTTTTTCACAACAAAATCATCAAACCATATATGTACTAACTAGTTAACTACTCAACCAATTACAAAACAGTTTCCTCTCAGTTCTCATTTTCAGAAAAGACGAAACCAGAAAAACCTTATCTCAATTCACTCCACCTATACGCCACATTCTTTAATCTTATTAAACAACTTAAAAGCTGTGTAATAATCCTCCAAAAAGGCTACCGAACTCTATCCGAAAAACCTCATAAGGCCAAAAACCCTCGTTAAATTCATTAACCCAGTATCACTATTACTATTGCTATAATAGAGGTATGCAATATCTTTACCATGGGATGGAGCAGAAACCCAGTGCAACACAAGAAAGTATGGCGACAAAGTTGCTTCGTTAAACTATTATTCGTTGAACAACTAAAATAAACAACGTAAACAATGACAGCAGAAGACCGGTGAATATCCTAGATGAAATGCCATTCAATCTTAAGAGGATAATAAAACATGCGAAAAAGCAATCGTGGGATTGCACCAAAAACCTAGCTATCCGGAAATCTATGCGGCTATTTTCAATGCAACCGCATTTCCGGCAGGTACAAATTATAAAATATGAAAAAAACTGTCGTAGAGACGAAATCTCTTTATATTAAAACTAATAGGAATTAAAGTGAACGTGATGATATGTCGTGCACCGTACATTTTACGTATGGAACCCGAACATTTGAGCAAAAGGAACAAAGTTTTAAGGCAGCTAGTTAAATGAGTGTAGTGTAGGAATCAAAGTCCATGAAAAAAAGAATAACAACAGTTTTATAGCAGAGTATATGTTGAGATAAACTGGAAATCTACTAAACTAAACAATGAGGTCATTACGACTCAACAAGAGGAGGAGCAACGTTTACAGTCCGGACACGCCCAGCTCGTATGGATGACAACACCTCTCGATCTTCCTGAAATGTTCACCATAGTAATACCATCATATTGAAATGGACATATTTTAAAAAATATAATAATATGTAGTCCAAATCCCCCCAATGGTTTACCGCCTCATCGCAGCAGCGAGGTGTTCCTGGTTGTCGGACTTCGAGGTATTCATCCCATAGCAGGATTCCCCAAGCTGAGAAGGAGTCCAGAATTTCCATCAGGAAGCCCAGCTAAATGCAATTCAGCACCAGGATCCACCACCGTCCTGGTGGCAAATGCCCCGCTGATCCACAAGGGCGGTGACTGCCTGTGGTGGTGATGACCTAGGGCAGTTTTTGGCCTGGCTGACTTCGGGACATCAAGGAACCGATGGTTGAACAAGTAAAATTCTCAAAAAATAAGAAATATGCTGGGACCCGTAAAATAAATAAAGACGAGCTGTCCAGGTATCCAAGCAAGAAGTAATATGTAGAACCATAGAGATATCAACTAATCGGAACCTTTAAAAATAGGAATTCAGCACATTAGATAAAAAAAACAAATGAAAAAAGAGGAAATCTTTTAGAGATATTTTACTTTCGCAAAAGTTAATACAATTATTTTCATGATAAAGGATGGGTGACCTGATTACTAATCATACGGACTCGCATGAAAACCTCTGGCGTTTTACTACTTTAAATTAACGACCAATCACAGATAACTGTGCAACAGGCTCAGCCGATAAATACCAATTTGACATCTTTATTGACAAAGTGGAAAAAAAGATCCGCAACGAAACGCTTTTGTATCGTCTTCGAAGAATTCAACGTCAGAGGAACAGAGAATACTGAAGAGGAATACAGAAGCTCCATCATTCTTAATCAGTAACGGTATAACGGATTTTCAGCTCATTGTCTCGTAGCAATGGATAATGGAATTGCTCGACTTCGAGGAAAACAGGCACATACAAAAATTGAAATGTCTTACGAAACTTTGGCTTCCTAAATAATATCGTCATATTTTGAAGAACTAGTAAGACAGAATTTGAAAAATCCTCAAAAAGTTTAACGGAATAAGGAAAGACGATCTCCAGACTAAATCTTCACGCTTAACTGTTTCAATTAACAAATTCTGTAGCACTCTAGTGAGAGTTGAAGGTTGATAGCCTAATTATGCATAGATTATGCACAACACCCGTGGGAGGGCTAAAACATCGTAATGTCCTTTTATTGAAATTTTTTAATACAAAGAGCCAAAAGTCGGATTCCGTATTTTGGACACTTGGCAAATATCGAGTCTTCACAAAGTGGAAATGTAGGATCAACCATAGGTCAGTATACCATGCGATAGAACAGTTGACGAAGGAATAAGATGACGACGGTGAAGTGAGGTGGAACAAAATGAAAATTTCCACAGAGTAGACGATAAAGATGAGCAGAGGTGTCTCTTATATTAATCGACTGTACTTCCCAGTTAAGGGCGCGTGTGGCGCAGTGGTTGGAGGCGCGCACGTGAAATGCGCCCATGGCTCACCAAGCCTTCTATCCCTCCGGGGTCGGCAAATTGGTACCAGACTTGTCTAGGAGGATAGCAGCACTGGCTCGATACATCGGGAGGCCACCGCGAGTCATTGTAAAGGCCAGATATGCATTCAATAACCTCCAACGATACTTAGTGAAGTGGAATGCATGGCGCATCTCTCAGGGATTGATCAACGCCGAGAGCTTTATCCTTTTTATCCTACTTCCGAGTTAATGTCAGTCCCAGATTAAGGAGCTTTAGATGTAGACTTCACAATTTACAAAATTAAGGGAACGAAAAAAATAGCACGGAATTGTGTTAGAGGCTCACATTTGTGGACTCACTCAAGCATACAAGCACCTAAAGACAAGTTCACACTCTATGGCTCACCACCTCATTGTTATGCTTTTTTTTTTGCTTCAATCTGCGATGAACAACAATTGCTAATCACCCGAAAAGCCGCCCAAGCTGAGCAGTTCGACATCTATTCATCCAAAAAAAAAAAAAAAAAAAAAAAAAAGAAGAGTGAATTTACTCGAGGATTCAGTGTGGTTCCTAAGAAAACCTAAGACAATAGCCTAAGTATACAAATAAGCATTAAAAAAATTTAAAAACAACCGCTGATCATCTTCTGTTCTTCATCTGTGGTATATTTACTGACAATCAGGACAATGTAGACAGGTATAAGCATGAAAAAGAGCATTCATTTTACGAAAAATCCAAAGGAAAAAAAAACTCACGGCTCTTTTAATGCAGTATCCAATAGGAAAACATATGACAAATGATAACAACACTATTATACCAACGATGTTAGACTGGATCATGGGCCCTGAACGTCTTTCAATCTGTTTCATTGCTGTCAACATAAGGAAAAAAGTTACTCACATATTCGACTAGAATCAGTGAGGACGTTCAAATGCCGTGTTACATAATCTGCCACTTCGTTAACGCATTCAGACTGAAAACAAAGAAAAAAGATAAGAGGAATCTAAAAAATATGGATAAGCAGGCCAAAACCAACCTTTCTGCAATATCCCTGAGCGCACCAAGTCCCATCAACAAGATCTGCAGCACCAATTTCAGGCTCGCACAAACCCGTACCATTGACATCACGGCAACATCGACGGCAAGAGAGATGAACTAAAGAAAAAGGCGACTACGAGATAATCAAAGAATGTGAAGATCATTCCGCTACAAAAAGAACCACCATCCCTATTGATCTGTCTTCTTCATTTGGCTAGAGGATGTTTCTGCAAGAAGTCCTGCGATTTGCAGTGCACAGGATATCAAAGCCGAGGAAAGAAACTTTGTTACAATGTGGTAAATCTCATTATACAGCAATGTGGCCTCTTTTACCAACCAGATCTGCCGGTAAAAGAACCATCAAGAAGCTTATCAAATTTCGTGTCGTAGAGTACATCTCACGGAGCGGATTTGAAACAAGTCTCCACAACATGCTTTGAAAAAATCTTAATACCAGTACAGCCTTTCATCGCACCAACCTTCGCGCTATCCTCCGCAGATTCCTCCGCACCCATGAGATAACCCTTCAGGATGATAAGAAGAAGACCTAGATTTATATTAAACTACGGGAAATTGACTATTCCTACAAAGTAAAAGCTGTAACGAAATGTTAGTGATGTTGGCTTTGTAGGCATCTGTTGCGACGTTTATGTCAGGAGAAGATTAGTATCGTCTTTAGCTTCTGATGAACTTAGATCACTCCAAGAAATTTGTCAGTAGAGGCTTGAATGCAAAAATACTGAAAGCAAAGAAAAGTAGGATGGGCAAATTTAAAAGGTGCGAATGAAATAACTAACAAAACTATGCTCCTGTTAAACTCCTGTTTACAACATGCCTTATAAGAAACTATTCGAGAAGAATGAAAATCGACGATCGATGTGGAATAATCCAAAGACGCAATTCGTATATAAACTAATCATATTTTGACAAACGCAAACGAGTAACTCGACACATACGTAGTCAGCCCTCCTGCGTTTGATACAAACCAACGCATTCCTGTGTAGGGAACCGATTCAGTTATAAACTGTAAAAGAACCATCATTACTACGAAAAAGGAGTTTTGTAGGACGAAAACTTTCGACATGCAATCATTTCCTTCCACCATTGACAAATACGGGAAGATTCGAAAAAGGATTATTATCTCCTGATCAAAGGACCTCAAAAGTGCGCTGAATCTCTCAAAATGACGAGCTATTTCGTCTCCATCACCATTAGGAATTAGGAAAAAATTTGAAAAGCCTAGAAGCTCCGATTGCAATACCTCCAACCTAACTGCAAAAGTAACAAATCAGTAGAAGACTCTTGCTGTGAGGTTACTACTTGTAACGGTATAGTTAGAAAAACTATCTAAGACAGATCAAAAAGACCCGGTTTATAGAAATGCTGCTGTGATCTTGCGAATATAGTGCTGCGCTATAAAGCGTGATGAACTTTTATGAAGTTCTTAGCATTCTAATAAATGAGCAGAGGGAAGTATATGGGAAGTGGATAGGAGTCTAGTAGAACAAATAAGCTCCCTGTCTACTTTGGGAGAGACTGGCAACCCACCCGTGAGTATACACAGACCCCATGTTCAGAGCTCACAAATCTATATGTGTGCGCGTCAAAAGCTAAACAAAGTAAAATAAACGGGCCTTATTCTCCTGACTCCGAAATCCCCGATACTGCAGCGTTGGGTTGACGAGTACGGAAAGGTTGTTAAAATCTCAGGAACATTCTAGGTTGCATAAATCGCAAAGGACTAATGTGACTATCTGTACCTACAATGCAGGTACACTTCCATCCAAATCCTCGATAGAAGACTTGCTCATGCAAGCAAGAAGGATAAGGTACGACGTCATCGGCCTGGCCGAGACCAGACGATGCCACCCATTCAACGTCGTCTGTGACACCGGAGAAGAACTGTTCCTCAGAACATGTCAGAGTGGAGTACCCTGCGACGTCGATAGTTCTCGCTTCAAAACGTGTTTGGCTATTGAGTCATTCGAACAATTAACAACCCAACAACCCGAATGGACGTTTACGCTTGGAACGATGGGGATCAATACCGGCGTTGACAATCTTCATCGTCTACGCGCCGAAATCAAGCTATGACGAAGACGAAGTTGAAGTGATTTATATGGAATTAGAGAAGTTCTGCATATACGACCAAATATTTCTCAAGTTTACAATCAAAGATTTCAATGCTAACATTGAACCCAGAAGAATCTCTCAAGAGCGTCATATTGGGACCCACAGATCAGAATGGAACGAGCAGGATGTGTGGCCGTCTCAGTTTATTATAACGAACAAGACCATTCATGGTAACACGCAATTCCAGAGGCCTTGGACGAAAAGCAGCCATGTGAGAAAGCATGGTTTCGAAAAGGATTTAGTACGATGGACCACATCCACACGGTAACAAAGCTCACTGAAGTATCGTGAGAGCACAAAAGACCGCTCTGTCTCACTTTCATCGATTTACAGAAGGCCTTTGATTCAACTGCGATAGAAGCAGTCATGGAAACCCTTGATAGCCAAGGAGTCCATACTCAGTACACAAAGATTCTTCGTGAGCTGTACAAAAAATTTCACAACCAAAATTTTTTTAAAATTCTACAACGATATTAAAATCGACGTCAAAAGAGGGGTTAGGAAAGGCAATCCATTTCGTTAACGCTATTTACCGCCACTTTCGAGACTGTCAAGCGAACACCGGAATGGGACAACATCAGAGTAAAAGTTGATGGTCGGCAATTTTTGCTGATGATATCGTTCATATAACACCAAACATTAGCCAAGAGGAACGAATACTTGCCAACTTTGACAAGGCCTGTAGTTCCTCGCCTTCGACTAAATCTTATAAAAACGATGTGTTCATGAGGATACGATTGGTTTCGTATGCCCATTCACGCTCAACGGAACGAAGTTCTCCGAATGTTGCAGTTACGTCTATCTAGGTAGGGAAATTAACATGATGAGGGACTTAGCTCCAGATCAGAGCAGGAGGAAGCGAGCGTCTTGGAGACCTTTTAAAAACAACGAAGATGTAGCGAAGAGAACAAAGAACACCCGACTCCTTTCAACTCCACGACTATTCCGGCCTTAATGCATGCATCAGAAAGGCGGTCACTGCTACACTGCTCTTGCTCGCTAGAGGAGAAAATGACCTAGTGACGCCCGTTCGAGTCGTTCGACGATCAATGGGACGACAGGTGATAGTAATCAGGATGAAAATTCACTAAGCGTTATTGAACGCGCCGTCGAAAGGACGATGCCAGGAGCAAAACGTTTCACACGGGTAAGGGATTGGATCCGAAGCTCGGACCTATGCCAACGATCAAAAATCAAAGATGCTATTCTGTACGGCAAACAGTCGAAGATAAAGTGGGCAAGACACGCAATGCGTATGTATGACAACCGATGGACGAGCCGTTAGTAACTGGATTCCTCGGAATGTCAAACGCACTGCAGGAAGACCACTGACCCGATGGTCAAATTTTTTCAAGAAAAACGTAGAAGAAAGATAAAAAGTTCGAGTCTCTAGAGCGAGCAAAACTCATTACGCTACCCTTCTTGCTCGCTAGAGGAGAAAATGACCTAGTGACGCCCGTTCGAGTCGTTCGACGATCAATGGGACGACAGGTGATACACATGAAGATTTCACAACCTTAACACAAAGCATAAAACCCGCTATAGAAGAAGCACCCTAAAATCCTTCTTTTCATGTTGCGGATGCGATCAATATGAAGGGAGGAACAACACCAGAACCAAATAACGGACCTTGGACATCACAAACTAAACACGCAAGCGACGTGACAACACATCTTTAAAGGAACTGTGCAACGACTGAGCACTTAATCTTCATTCATTTTTGGCAGCTTAGGCTCATGAAGGCTACCAGTATGTGCATTTGAAAGACCCTTATATAATAAACACTCTAGAAAACAAGATGTCGACAAATATTCTGTAATGAACACTAAATGCAAACCGCAAAGTTCATAATTCCGCCTATACTTCCAACCTAAGTTGATAAAGAAAAATCAAATAACAGCGTCTAAATAAATGCCACTTTGTCACTTGCCGACACAGACCGTAGGAACTTCGGTCAACTACTGTGGCAACTGCAGCATAGAAATAAAGAGATCCAATCTATCTTCAGCAATTCCAGAAAAACCGCACCAACATGACAGCATCGCACGAAGATTTTTCACTGTCAGAATGCAGTGAATGATGGAATCCCCCGATTTGAATGAAAAAATGCATATGCATTTTGCTCCTGCGAAATTTTTCTTTTCGGGACGAGTTTGAAAATTCGCAGCATCAGTAAAGCCAAAACAATGGCAAAATTCTAGTTTGATTATTAAATAGCTGTCAGTTCATTTTACCCGTTATGGTTATTACATGAAATGTGCGGATACTGAAGAAGAAAACACCAAAACAGACTTAAAATAAGATGCAAAATACTTCCAAGTGTCTACAATAATGAATTTGCATGGTGGACCATAGTACAGAAAAAAAGCAGCAAATACCATTCATACCTCCAGAATGACGCTGCAAACTCTCTTCTACAATAGTGTTATCTCTATAATATTTAAACCCCTCTAATTAACAAAAAAATAATAAATTTGCATCGTGAAAAAACCAAAAAGTCCGCAGCCGATGAAAGATTGCTCTTATTTGATTAAGCCAGCCACAAAGGGGGCGCTGTCACGAATGGGTTAACGGAGAGGGGATTGTCAGAAGTCAGCGAACAGTCATTGAAAAAAAAGCCAATTCAAGACAGAACCACGGTGCTGTGGAAAAAATGAAGATATTTTGCTTTTAGACTATAGCAACCACAACTTCCTCTTAGTTTGGCTATGGAACACGATGAAAGACGTGGAGTTGGAACTGCGCAGAAGAACGATAGGATGGACGGTATTCCAACGTTTCAGGAAAAGCGATTTGTGGATATTCGTCCAGCTAACTACACTGTAAACAAACTATCACTATGGACGACAAAAGCGAATGGACGCAATAAACGGTAGATGTGCTAAGGCGAACACAATTTGTAAAGACGACCAATCTACGCACCCTTGTAAGGAAGTAGGTAGCAAAACAGAAAGTGGTGCATTAAACAAAAAAAAACTTGTCCACTTAACAGCTGTTGGTAGAAGAATTGACTAGAAACGCTCCAAATAAAAATAACTATATCAAATTTCGAAACGGATGTTAATCAAGCTGAGTCGTACCTTCTTCACATATGCAACTCTTCTTGGCAATACTCTGACGCTCACAGTAAGGAAGGCACACTCCTTTTTGACATTCTCCTTCTTCGAGACAAGGGGAACCGTCCGGAATAGCTGGAGCGGCTGGACAATCACCAGAATAACCACTAAAACAACGATTTTCCCAATTACACAAAAGAATCATTACAAAAAAAAGCATAAATGGGGAATGAAATTCCCACGTGCAAAATGACGATGCTTTACACTGAAGAGGATCTTCGGGAAGACAGATATGGTCCGCAGCATAGTATGAGCAAGACGAATTGCAACAAGGTTGATTGTGAGGGGAGCATTGTGCTGAAGGGGTTAAGCGACAATCTCTTGTACAACAAGTCGCACTTCCTGGAAGCATTTAAATGTAGGATTCACGAAAAAAAAATTACAACCACATTTCTTGAGTTTCGCTAAAAGAGTTATTAGTTTCAGAAAATTGCAGTTAGGAACGAAAATAGAACTGAATTTTAAGCTCTTACTTGCATAGAGTAGAAAGAATACAGAGTAAACTTAATTGGAATCTACACTTGTAATCTAGGGACGTACCGAGCCTTTGGTTATTGTTGCTGCATGTTTAAGATACACTATAAGGGGCAGTGCATTTATTTCTTTACCCTATACTCTATACTCTGACATACTCTAACTGCTTACCATTCATTTTAAGAAAATTTCCCTCGTCACATTCTTCGCCCTCTTCAACGACGCCATTGCCACAGAACAGCGCCTTCTCTGGTTCAAAACAACGATACCATCGACGCTCAAGCATGCGACGAATGCTTCGTCGAGAACATGGTGAAAAACGCTGAAAAGAATGGTGGAAGTGAAAAATAATAATCAAAAAGATATCTTACACTGCAAACTTACGATATTATTCGGATCGTAACCGTTCTGAGCGTACATATGCATTATATAATTACCACCTTCTGAATATTCAGGAAGGCATTTCTCACGATCATCTGCATCACGTTCTAAGCCATCGTGTTGAGCACCCCAGCTGTGAGCGTATTCTAGGAACAACTCATTAGCCTCAATGAATAAGATTGGTGAAAATAAACTGGATTAGAAACGATACCGTGAGCTACAACGATCTCGGCTTCTTTTGTCACAAGAGGGTAGTCTTGCAAACCGGTGTTCCCAATCGCGCTCGTGAACACAGTATTGAAACTTATTTCACGATCCAACACCTCAAACGAAAGTGTCTTTAATCCGATAAATTAAGAAAACCAATGGAAAACGTACAAAAGCAGAATCGGAGCAGATTCCTCCAGGACCACCACGAGAGTCAGCAACGTAAGCTAAGCCAATATGAGCTGAATCGGCGAAAGATTGAGCAGTGAGCAAATGAACAAGGCAAAATTCTGAAGAGCCTTCGGCACGAGTGAATGCCTAAATTTGTATTGCAAGAAACGAAGATAATCCCGAATATTACAAAAGACAAATGTAAAGCAAATAAAGTGTAGTGGTGAAAGTACAAGAAGTTCACTTCAAAAATCTCAGTTCTCGTGTAGTAAACACAACCTAAAATGACAAACAGTTCTCAAGGTGTACTAGTGAAGTTCGATGGGTGAGTGGTCTAAAACTCATCATCCCACCTCTAAAAGTCGGTTTGAATTCCAAACTCCATTATTAACAACGTCATGAGAATTGTAATGTCCGGCCTGATTCGACGGTTTGTCCAGAATTTTCAACTCTTTGATTGAAAATCCCATATTTACGAACCTACACAATTAGCATTTTTAAACTGATGAAAAAAAATAAGCAAGACAAAGAGCAACTTCAGTTTTGACAGTCACCTTCCTCTATCCAAATCTGTTTCGTCTTCTCCCTCATCCCAATTCACCACTGTATAAATTTCGTTCACCCTTGCAACCATGTTCACCTGCAATACGTTAGTCTCCGAATAGAATGAGAACATAATTGCATTATAAAAAGCTAGACTCACTATATAACGTGTTGTAAGGGCTGTGTTGTTCTTCCCCACTATGGAGAAGAATTTATAGTCAGCTACAATTTTCAAAGGACATCGATTTCTCACTTCGTTCTCAGTTGCTCTCATCTCTCTCCGAACACGACTGACAGCTATTTCTTTATCTTTCAAAGTAGTCACGAAAGGTACCTGGAACTTAAAACTATTAGTAAAAGTCCTACAGAAAGCAACTCAACAAACTACAGAGAACCAAGCTTCGCTGTGGTTTGTTGAGTTTGAACTACTCAAAGACAGGATTTACGGAAAATGTAGACGGAAACTGACAAATTGCACACTTTCTCCTAATTTAATTTGGAGAAATCAAATACATTTTGGTTTTATAAACAGAAGGTAAAAAAAGGTAAAAAACAGTTCACATTCAATTAAGATCACAAGCTCCACTTTAAAAACACCTGGCTAGCATTTAAAAGAAAAGCAGGAAATAAAATAGCCCATAAAGAATAAGCCTCCCCCCCATAATTTATAACTATTGCAAGGGGCGCGTGTAGTGCACTGCTCGGAGGCGCCCTGAAATACACATGGGGTCGATCCCTGCACCCACGGTCACTAAGTCTTCCATCCTTCCAAGGTCGGGAAATTGGCACAAGCCCAGACCAGAGTGTAGCAGCACTGGTTCGATACCTCGATAAGCCATGGCGAGTCTTTGTAAAGCCCAGATATGTATTCGTTCACCTCCAACGATGCTTAATGAAGTCGAATGCACAGCGCATCCCTCAGGAATTGATCAACGCCGAGAGTTTTATTCTTTCTTAAATTACTGGAAATATGAAAACTAAAATTCAACAGTAAAGTCATCTTGTTAGATATTTCACAACGGCAACTTTAAAGCAGATAAAAATCCTATCATCACATTGCAGCATATAGAAATATGATCATGATTATCACACAGAACCGTTTGGAAACAGTCTTACATTTAATGGCACAAATAGACCATCCTGGCTTAGCATCCGAGATATCGTAGATTCCTTAAAGGTACTTGAACGAAATACCAACATATCCCTGAAGTAAAGTCTTCTGATATGCGATGTGCATTGCACTTTAGAAAACTGTTTTACTTTTCATCTGTCGACAGATGATGTATTGTAGCCGGTTCAACATGAATCGAATCATTACCAATAAAGATGGAACCAATATAGACACCGGGCTGTATCCGAGACATTATGGCCGAATGAAGAGGACTTCCTTTAAAATAAAAGTAAGGAACAGTAGTCTTTGATAAAGAAACTAAAAGCAAATTTGAAAAGAAATAACTCGAAAGTCAAATAGATACCCTCCAGATGACCGTGAAAGTGGTATGAACGATCCGATGGCAACGATACTTCACCGCCAACAATTAATCGATAATATGGATCAAACGAGCCAGCATCCGGATTCAAAATCACCACATAGGTCCTACCTGAAATAAATTAGGCACAGTATACTAGAATATGAGGAAAAAGTAGACAATAAGAGAGTATACCGAATGCTATGAATGAAATCTGAAAGATGACACCGTCGAAATCGAACTCCTCATCGATGTGAACAATTGCATAGTCACCGATTCGTTCTTGAAGCGAATTGCCTAAAGAAAAGGATCACTGTCCAGACTTTTCCGAAGGACTGCTGGCTTGAAACTCCACAAATTTACACAATACCGTTAACACATGACTTTGCGTAGAGAATAATAGAGAATATTCTTAAGAACGAAACGACGATGAAAGCCATATGCACACCAATGAGCACATATCATCAAGGTAGAAATCTCCACAAACTCATTCAAAAATCTGACGAACTCAACGCCGTCAGCTGTATTGCGTCGTGTGTAACAAGCCAACTTGCGCATAAAAGTACGCAATACTGAATACGGTACTCATCACACCGCGGACACTTCATAGGGTTGTTCATGGCTTGTTGTTCAGTGAGTGCAACACTCTTTAATGGCCGAGAAGTTCAATATGAAGAAGTTAATATCAAAGAAAGAACGTTTCTGGTTATATTAAATACGTTCTTGAAACGCCTCGGTACTGTGTAGCAAGCTACTTTGGTGTTATACGAACAGTTAAGTCGTTACATCTTTATGTACCGCAACATTGCATAGCTAGCTAAAGATAAAGGAGTAAAGCAGTAAAAGATGAGGAATAGAGACCTCCAGCGCTGATCAATCCCTAAGGGAAGCGTCATGCAATCGACTTCATTAAGCATTGTTAAACGTGACTTAGTGCATAACTCAACAACACAATGACTTCTGGTGGCTTATCAATATATGAAATAACTGCTGGTACCCTACCATGTAATGCTCCTCTCCGAGTACCGAGCCCGGCGGGATCACCTGTGTCACCTGCAGTAACGTGGATCGCCGAGTGACTCGAACGGGCGCCAGTAAATCTTCCATTTTTCCTTGTCACATGCAAGAGCAGCCCAGCAGGTACTGCTCGCTCGAGGGACTCGTCGAGCATCATATCTTTCTTCTAGGCTCTTCATGAAGAATTCTGACCATCGGGTCGGTGATCTTCCTGCAGTACGTTGGACATCCCGAGGAATTCAGTCGATAACGGCTCTTGTCCATCGGTTGTCATTCATACGCACTACGTGTCCGGCCCACCTT
>MQTX01000071.1:1251876-1286561 GCA_009735665.1 Angiostrongylus cantonensis
GGTGATATCTTGGCTGTGAAATTTTTGTACAGCTCACGAAGAATCTTTGTGTACTGAGTAAAGACTCCTGGACCATCAGGGGCTTCCATTACTGCTTCAATCTCATTTGAGTTAAAGGCCTTCTTTAAATCGATGAAAATGAAAGTGGGCGGTCTTTTGTATTCTCGCGATAGTTGAATGAGCCTTGTTATCGTGTGGATGTGGTCCGTCGCAGTAAATCCTTTTTGAAATTCTGCTTGCTCACATGGCTGTCCTACGTCCAGTTTTCTGTCAATCCTGTTTAGGATGGCTCGAGTGAAAAGTTTATAGAAGAAAGACAACAAGCAGAGTGGGCGATAGTTGCCGATATCATGTAGGTCGCCCTTCTCGAACAACAACACGGTCTTGCTGGTCTTCCACTGAGTAGGGACCTCGCATTCAGTCAGGTAACGTGTGAAGTGCCGGTCCAGTGTGTTTATGAGGACTGACGAAAGGTTCTTCATGTGTTCCGGTCTTATCCTGTCCGGACCTGGTGCTGTTCGATATTTCACCGACGAAATGGCTTGTTGGATTTCGGAAGGGAGGACCGCTAGTACAACGTACACATCTTCCTTTATTTCATATGATGGAAGGTGGACGTGGCTGTTGAAGAGATCTGAGTAGTATTCGTAGATGGTTTTCTCCTTTGCCTTTCTGCACGCTGTTATTGTTCCGTCTGGGCGTCGGAGTGCAACCATCTTGGTCTTGCAATTGGCGAAGCTTCGGTGGGCCTTGCGAATGTTTCTCAGCCTCTGTAGCTTCGACCATTACTGCTGCTCTTCTCTCTTTAAGATCTTTTTCATCGCTTGCCTGCATTGTTTTGCAAATCCGGACGTTAGTTTGCGGTTTCTTGCAGTTCAATGGTTTCCACGTTGGCGCATCGGTTCGAATTTTCAGACACAGACGTCTCTTGGTAATTTTCGAGACCTCAGTTTTCATAGCGCTAACGTGAAGATGATGACTGAGCCGATCGTATTCTTTGTCGGTATTATCGACAACGGTATCTTCGCAACAGCTGACTAACGAATCGAATAAGTCTCAGTTTACGGTGGTTCTGGGTCTTGGGTTTTTGAATTTAGCGGCTTTGTCTCCTTTCCGCGAGAAATAGAATCTTGCACGAAGGAGACGGTGGTCTGATCCCGTGTAGAATTGTGGAACAGCAGCGACATTGGTTAGGCAAAACCTTCTATTTACTAATATGTGGTCTATATCTCCATGATACTCTCCATTGGGAGATTGCCACGTCCAGCGTTGAGGGTGAGGCTTCTGGAATTTTCCATTCCAATCCGTGGGTTCCAACGTTACGTCCCTCCCTTCTTGGTCCAGTCTTGGCGTTGAAATGTCCAATGATGACCTTCAGGAATGTATGGTCATCTCTGTAGAACTTATCCAAGTCCTCCATGCAGAACGCTACGACTTCTTCTTCGTCATAGTTTGATGTTGGCGCGTAAACGACGAAGATTGTGAAAGCCGGTATTGATCCACATCTTTTTAATCGTAAACGTCCGATTCGGGTTGTAAGCTGTTCGAATGAATCAATGTTCATGGACAAACTCGTGTTGACGAGAACGCCGCCTTCTCTATTGTCGCATGATCCCAGGAACAATTTTTCTCCGGTGTCATAGACAGCGTTGAGTGGGTGGCGTCGTCTCGTCTCGGCCAGGCCGATGACGTCGTGCCTTATCATTCTTGCTTGCCTACAAGTCCGAACAAGTCTTCTATCGAGGACTCGGATGCAATCGTACGTGCATTGTAGGCACAGATCGTAACCGTAGTTCTTTGTAATCCAAACGAGAAAGAACTCACACACGCATGCATGCAATACGCCTAGGAAATACAGAAAGTATGTGCCAAATCGGCGCAGCTGAAACAGGGAGTCCATCCCCTGGATCCACCTGCGTGTCAGGGAAGCAAATGTCGCTTTTGGTCCGTTATTAACCCCCTATGCGCCACGTGGGGACGTACCACGTAGCCTCGCCACTAACCGGCTCGAGATCCCTCATATGAGGGAAGCCCGGCAGGATAGGTTTGGTGAATCTGAGGCTTCACGTAGAACCAAACAATATGTGTGTATTGTTAGGCAGTCCTAACCCCTACCCTGCATGCGCTTGGAGTAAAGAAATACAAAGTAGAAAAACTCTAATCTGGCAATGGCAGTGGACCGATTGATTATACAAATCCACGATGCAAGAAAGAATTCTGCGGATTCTGATTCTGTTGAGTACAATCAATAGTCTGCAATTTCTTTCAGTGATATTTTCATTAAAGTGTTTGCCTGTAAGAGAAGAATCTGCTACTAAGGTTTGATATTCATCGTGTATCCTGTGTTCACCATCGTCCATCCTCTGCTCAGACGTCTTCTGCATTTGCTATTATTTCGCGTTTTCTATCAACTTTACATGAAACTGTCTATGGCCCTACTATCGAAAACCGAATGAGGAGCGCTGTTTAGTGGACACATCATGAAAGCAAACATAAAGGCTCAATCGAGCAAATATGATCACAAAAAGTTCCTCTTTCGAAGCAGCAAGTCCTCGCTGTAACATGAAGGCATTCTCATACCACAAATAGAGGACAGAAATCAACGATACGTTAGTATTCTGTAATGTTTCTACAGGCAGATGTTCACGTACATAGTACCGTTACGAGCTCGTTTACTCCCTAACTTAGCATATTACTAAAAATTTAGATGTTTTCGTTCACTTCTGTCACCCAACACACATTTGTAAACGGAACATGTGTAGCACTTGCTTTTTGTTGTTGATTGGTGTTTGCAGACACGCCTAGGTAACCACGATCTTGGTTACCTAGGCGTCTCTACAAACTCCCTTCGACGATTTAGGACTTCCAGCATGTTAGACTTCAGTATTACCTCTACATGATATCATGTCGTTGCATATAGTGGAGAAAACTGGTTGATGAACCACACCAAGTAACAGAACTGTGGCATTTTCGAAGAAATGTAAGTACAATAAAATTTAATAACAATGAAGCGTTTTGAAAATAAATTTCCGTTCACTAGGACAAATATATCTTAGGACGACACGATAATGTTATCGTAGGATCACGGAGCCCAAAAATTTCCAGCAAGATAGAACTGCACAAAATCGATTAACATCCACTGACTAGAATACGACTGTTTGAAGGGAAACAAAAACTTGCTTTCTGCATTGTGTAGTTCTTTACGTTCAGCAGAAATTAGGAGTGCGCAAATGTAAAAGTAAACGGTTCGAAGATTAACAAAACAATTTATAAACTCAACAAATAATGGACTAAGAATTATCTTTTGCGGTGTATACTTCTCCTGATCTTCGGCTTGGGTGGTAGTATTATACCGTCGTACTGAAACTGGAAGCGATAAAGGATAGTGTCAGACGTTGATCAACCCTAGAGGGATGCATTCGAGACCTATCAAATGACCAAAAGTGGAAAGGCACTTCAAGAATAAAAAGTAATAATAATGAAAATTGTTACGACATCATGACGTTACCTTTTGTTGAAACCATTTCACTGACTCTTCCCGTCCAACACGATGGGTCGTTCCAACGCGACCTGGAGTTCGTCTCCTATTTGCAACACGATGACCAGCACGATCCAGAACTATGTAGAAGTCCATTCCGTAAATCCCAATCGATGGATCATATTTGATACCAAGATCAATGTGTTCCTTAACAGGCGAATCTACAGAGACAATTGCAAAGAACATAAAATTGCCAAACATCCGCAATGAGAACGAGAAAAACAAAGAAATCAAGACGAAATCATTTTGGAGAAACCATGTAAAACAGCATACACCGCAACATTATAATCTGTAAAACCGTCGGAAAAAGCTTAAGTATATGCGGAAATAAACATAAAGATGAATTATGGAAGCTAGCCAACCTGGATACCAAAGCCGAAGTTGCCAGTATCTGAAAAGTTCTCCTTGTAAAGTTCGAACTCCTTAACCTTTAGTCCCTTCTCAAGAATTTCTTCAGCTTTAGGACCACGAACTGTACAATGTACAGCGATTTTCTCATTCCTTCGAATTCCAAACGATCTAACGGTGTACCTGGCCTTGGAGAACACAGGTGTTTGACCAGTAAGCTGCTCCAACACCTGAACCACTGAACTAACACAATCTGAAACAACGCACAATCGTTGTAAAGTTTACCTTTGCGGCGCGTGTAAGCCTATCCCCAGACTCTCCAACGCAGATGTTAAGGCATAATTTTTGGATCTTTAACTCTCTCATCACATTCCTCGCCTTCTTTTCGCGGATCTCCGCGATCTTTTCAAGATCACCCATGCCTAGAAAAGACCACTATTGTTCAAATATTTATACAGATTCTTTGAAGAACGACGCACAGATACACCGTCTTATTAATTACAAAGCGGACCAAAAAACTGGACGATCAAATACATGAATCAATAGCAAAGGGAAGAGCGAACTACAATGGAGTCATTCACTATTATTAATCGTCAAATAAAAGCAACAAACGCTTCAAAATCCACGTCTGAAACGAAATGTTTAAACTCTCTTGGCAGAACTACTTGGCACCCGAAGACGTGCAAAGGATGGTGGAATTAACGGAGAGCGTAGGACTCCGTGAAAATACGACAGAAATCACACACCAGGTTACGGTATCATTCATTCCGAGACCTGCGCATCTTGTACGTCACGTCGGAGTGCCCTTTAAACATAGTTACGCAACCACGTGACTTCTATGAGAGTCATACGGCGCTTAGATGTTGACTACTCTGTGGATTTTATTCATTATAATGTAAAAACTGTTAAAATACACAAATTTTTGCCTACATGGTAAAAGTCTGTTGTTTTGCTGCGGTGAAGTTCTGGTTCTTTGGAGCCAAAGACATATGATTTTCTTATTTCAAAACTCATATTTTGAATAGCAAAACAAATGAAGAAACAGGATTTCGTTCCCAGTTGTTCCTGATGCGTTGAACATATTGAAACTTGGAGAGTTCGTCTTCACTTCTTTGAAGATCCTAATTACAGACATATTTGAACTGGAAAGGAGACTATAAAGACCGTATACACCATAAATGCGATAAATGCAACAGAACAAAGTATTTTGTATGGGTCTATAAGGTTCTGAAATCCTGAAATACATCATCGGTCGAGAAATTCTCGTCATTTCCCGGAAAAACCAGCTTCGCGGCGAAAGGCTTAATGGTGCTCGATATTTTAGACGTAGTAGGCAGCAGTTTAGCATTCGGATTATGTTTACGGAAGTAAGAAATGACGGAAAAGTAGATCTGGAATAGTAGAAGGGCTCTGCGATAGTGAAAAGATTCTTTAAATCACTGATTGATTCTTCAAATCATTGATTGATCGGTTGGTTCATCTGTTGAATTACGAGAATAGGAGTAGTGACTGTTGGAGAATACCTGTTCTGAAATGCTTCCTATCGATTTCGATGGAGTTTGGAGTAGTGTTAATAATATGTGAAAGAAAAATTTAGCTCAAAAATTGAGATTATGACACCGGTTTTTCCGTTGTAGTTAACCGCCATTGTTTCGACTCAGCTTTAGCAGGTAAACAAAAAGGGAGAGAGCTCTCGGCGTTGATCAATCCCTGAGGGATGCGCCGTGCATTCTATTTCACTAAGCAACGTTAGAGGGGACTAAATGCATATCTGGTCTTTACAATGACTCGCCGGTGGCCTAGCGATGTATGGAGCCAGTGCTGCTATCCTCCCAGACAAGTCTGCCACCAATTTACCGACCCCGGCGAGATGGAAGGCTTGGTGATCCTGTAGCACGGGAGTGATCCTATGTGCACTGCAGGGCGCCCCGGACCGCTGCGCTACACGCGCCCGTTTTTTTCACCTTCATGACTCCTGTGGGAGTCATGTCATCGCGTAGCGGTTCAAAGACACTCCAAAGTGCGCTTTTAACCGGTAAGTTAATAAAATTCCGTATCACTTCTGTTTGTTTCTTGGTTACCAAATAGTATCGTGCCAATTTTCCAACCCACATCGAACGAACGCAGGCGATCAATAGAAAATTGAAATCTGACATTTTAATAGTGTTCTGGATAATTATTTAGAAAACCTTCAAGTTGGGTTCTGAACAACTTTTCGAGATGATTCATCCGATAAAATCTGTTTCTTAGGATGTGAATTAGTAATGTACTTGTCAAAGTACTAGTACTGTGTAAGGTTTTGTGCTCTATTTCTGGTCATTGTTATGGTCGTCTAATTTACTGTAGTGAATTTTCACTGTCACATTTACGTTTATGATTCATATCGATCCGGATACTTATAACTTCGCACGAATTTCAGTGTACACACTTTATCTAGGAGAGAAATGCGCCCCCTATGTGCGACGTTTGAGCGAGGCCTCAGCACCGTCGCTGCAAAGGTAGGGTAAAGGTGAAACATGCACTTTCTAACTATCACTTTACTTCCACCTTAAAGAAGAAATTTGTTTGAATTGTTAAGGGTCGCACGTTCAAAGTAGTAGAAGTTGGAGTACGTGATGGCCTCCAGAATGAGAAGGTCGGAGTGTTCTCGTTATGTTTAACACTTGTGTTCGTATTCTGTTGGTACTGTTTGACTACATTTTTGCAATTTTCTAGCAAATTATCCCTGCTGATGATAAGATTGCTTTTATTAACAGGCTGAGTAAGTGTGGCTTCCAAGTGAGTTTTTCTTTTCATATTTTTTTTTGCTTTTGGTTTTGCTTTAAACGAATCGTTTTCTCAACTCTCAGAGCATAGAGGCAACAAGTTTTGTCTCCCCGAAGTGGATTCCTCAAATGGCTGATCACCAGGAAGTTATCCGGAAAATTACGAAATATCCGGGTGTGTCATATCCAGTTCTTGTTCCAAATCGTGCCGGACTGGATAATGTGGTAGGTAAGTTTTTTAAACGATTTGGCTGTCAAAATATTGTCTCCCAAATGCATCGATTCAGTTAAAAAGTGGTGTAGTCGAAGAGATCGCTGTATTCTGTGCTGCTTCCGATTCCTTCTCTAAGTTTGTTGGCTTTTTTCATTTCCAATGTTGTTGTTCTTTGTTTTGTATTTTAGTATTACATAGGAAAAATATAAACGCTAACATAGAGGATAGTCTTCAGAAGCTGCAGGATGTCATGAAAGCCGCCTTAAAAGAGGGACTACGAGTGAGAGGGTGCGTATCTTTTCTAGATATCCTTATTATGGTGTAAGTTTCTTTATTCCAGGTATGTGTCATGTGTGATAGGCTGTCCATATGAAGGGAAAGTTGATAGCGCTGTTGTAGCCAAGGTCACATGTGCTTTGCTAGAATCTGGCTGTTATGAAGGTAAAAGTGCAATGGAAATTGTGTGGTACTTTGTGCAGTAGTTCGTCTACTTCTTTTAAGGTACCATTGATTTCCATTGTAGTTCTAATCTCGAGAATACACCCTATCTCTAAATCTATTCTATGTCTATTTCTTATCTTCGTTGTTATAGTTAAACAACGTTGCTTTAGGTCTCCCCTTACAGCAATACCTCTCAACGGTTTACCGCCTCATCGTGGCTGGGAGATGTTCCTGGGTAATGGACTGCGATGTACAGCGGGGGATTCATCCCCTGGCAGGGCATCCCAGGCTGGGAAGGAGTCCGGCGTTTCCATTAGGAAGCCTAGCTAAGAGTAAACTAATACCCGGATCCACCACCGTCCTGGTATCAAAGTCGCCTGTATAACCTGTATCACCTGTAGTCCCGTTGATCGTCGAGTGACTCGAGCGGGCGCCAGTAAATCCTCCATTTTTACCTGTCGCGTGCAAGAGTAGCCCAGTGGGTTCTGCTCGCTTTAGGGACTCGTCGAGCATCATATCTTTCATCTAGGCTTTTTGTGAAGAACTCTGACCATCGAGTCGGTGGTCTTCCTGCAGTGCATTTGGCATCCCGAGGAATCCAGTCACTAGAAGCTTTTGTCCATGGGTTGTCATTCACACACATTACGTGTCCGGCCCACCTTATTTTCGACTGTTTAGCGTACAGAACGGCATCGTTGATGTTTGATTGTTGACGCAGGTCAGAGATTTGGATCCCATCCCTTACTTGCGTGAAACGGGATATTCCTAGCATCGTCCCTTCGACTGCGCGTTCGATAACGCTGAGTGATCTTTCATCCTGCTTACGTAACGGCCAGATTTCTGACGCATACGTTAGGGCAGGAAGAACCGTTGAGTCGAAAAGGTGTGCACGGAGTCGGGTGATCTTTGTTCTCTTCACTACATCCTCGATGCTTTTGAAAGCTCCCCACGCCGCTCTTTTCCTTCTACAAGCTCTGGAGCTAATTCGTTCAAGATATTGATTTCTCGACCTAGATAGACATAACTGGAGCATTCGGAGGTATTCTTTCCGTTGAGTGTGAATAGTGCATAGGAAAGCAATCCGTTCCTCATGTACATCGTTTTCTTGAGATTTAGTTGAAGACCAATCTTTCCACACGCTTTATCAAAGTCGGCAAGCATACGATCCGCTTGGCTAATGTCTGGTGTCATAAGGACGATATCATCAGCAAAGCGAAGGTGGTGTAACTGCCGACCATCTATTTTCATTCTCATATTATTCCATTCCAATGTTCCCATGACGTTCTGGAGAGTGGTGGTAAATAATTTTGGCGAGATTGTATCGCCTTGCCTAACTCCTCTTTTGACTTCAACGTTAATATCGTTGTAGAATGGTTATGTCATGGTTGTGAAACTTTTGTACAGCTCACGAAAAATTACTGAGTATGGACTCCTTGACTATCAAGGGTTTCCATGACTGCTTCTATCGCAGTTGAAGCAAAGGCCTTCTGCAAATGGATGAAAGTGAGACAGAGCGGTCCTTTGTACTCTCATGATACTTCAGTGAGCCTTGTTAACGTGTGAATGTGGTTCATCGTACTAAATTCTTTTCGAAACCCTGCTTGCTCGCATGGCTGTTCTTCGTCCAGTGTTCTATCAATCCTGTTTAGGATGACTCGAGTGAAAAGCTTGTAGACGACGGACAATAAGCAGATTGGGCGATAGTTGCCTATATCGTGTAGGTCGCCCTTCTTGAACAACAACACGGTCTTGCTGGTCTTCCACTGAGTGGAGACCTTCCATTCAGACAGGCAACGTTTGAAGAGCCGAGCCAGTATGCTTATGACGACTGGCGGAAGGTTCTTCAGATGTTCTGATCTTATCCTGTCCGGACCTGGTGCTGTTCGACTTTTCATCGACGAAATGGCATGTCGGATTTCGGAAGGGATAGCCGGTGATACAACATATCCATCCTCTTTTATTTCATATGACGGGAGGTGGACGTGGCTATCGAAGAGATTTGAGTAGTATTCGTGGATGATTTTCTCCATTGACATTCTGGACGCTGTTATTGTTCCGTCTGCGCGTCGGAGTGCAATCATTTTGGTCTTGTAATTGGCGAAGCTTCGGCGTGCTTTGCGAATGCTTTTACCAGCCTCTGCAGCTTCGACCTTTACTTCTGCTCTTCTCTCTTTAAGACCTTTTATCGTCTGTTTGCATTGTTTCGCAAGTTCGGACGTTAGCTCGCGGTTGCCTGTAGGTCGTGCGATTCCACGCTGGCCCTTTAGCTCGAGAGTTTCTGGAGACAGACGTCTCTTGGTAACTTTCGAAATCTCAGCTTTCATAGCGCTAACGTGAAGATGCTCAATGAGCCGATCGTATTCCTCGTCGATGTTGTCGACAACAGCATCTTCCCAACAGCCGGGTAATGAGTTGAATAAGTACCAGTTTGTGGTAGTTCTGGGATGGCCATCCCCTGGTTCCACCTGCGTCTCAGGGAAGCAAAGGTCGCTTTTGGTCCGCTATTAACCCCCTATGCGCCACCCGGCGACGTGCCACGTAGCCTCGCGACTAACCGGCTCGAGATCCCTCATATGAGGGAGATCCGTGATATGGTGGTAAATTTCCTTCTGATCCATAATGGCTGCGGCTGGCTGTCGTGGTGAAGACCTGGGACAGACTTTGGCCAGGCTTACCTTGGGACTCCAGGGAACCATAATGGCTTAACCAGCAAATCTCCGAGAAATGGGAATTATGCTGAACCCCCCACAACCAGTGAGGACGAGCGATTCACGTATCAAGTATTACAACAATATTATCCTTCAAAAATCTCTTCCTGTTGCTCTTTTCTTTTGAAGTTTCACTGTCATTTCTTCCAGTTTCCTTGGGTGATACTATCGGTGTTGGAAGTGCGGGATCGGTGGCTTCCATGCTTGACACTGTCTTAAAGTCTGTTCCTGTTGCAAAGTTAGCTGTCCATTTCCATGATACATATGGTCAGGCCCTTGCGAATGTCATTGTTGCCATTGAGGTGAGTGGTTTAACATACATTGGCAACTTTTTTGTTCTTCGATATGATTTCGTCTTCATTAGAGAGGCATCCGTGTGGCCGATTCCTCTATCGCTGGTCTGGGAGGATGCCCCTATGCTAAAGGAGCAACAGGAAATCTTGCCACTGAAGATCTGGTGTATATGTTACACGACATGGGATTCGATACTGTTAGTTTTATGGGTGTTTCTTATTTTAATCAATCAATTATTAGGAAAGTATCGTGGAGTTCTTCTAGGGGATTGATTTGGAGAAAGTAGTTGAAACATCGATGTGGATTTGTTCCAAAATGGGCCGATCGAATGCTTCCCGAGCAGCAACAGCGTTAATGGCAAAACGATTGAAGGACTAGGGAAAGAAGGAATACGTGTGTAAACCTCTAACACTGTTCCATATTGTGGTCGTTTCGTGTTCCATTTAAATAAGAAGTGGACGATGATCGATAAGATCTTGCTTAATGAAGAGTTTCGTATCTTTACACTGTGATTTGTACATAGTATCTGTAAAAGCATTGCTTTACAAATTAAAATATCGCGCCAATTTTTCCCTTTTCGAATAAATTCGTACATTATTCTTAGCACTTGACAGGCCACACGTCGCATTCTATCTTGTGTACTCCAGCTATATTTTCATTTTACTGGGATGCTACTGATTGGAAAAGATTCCTCTACTGAAATCCCGTAAAAGGGAGGGACGGCGTAAAACATTGTTAACAACTGAAAACGGCAGCAGTTGTTCTATTAAGTAATGAACAAGGATGCGTGTGGGAATGACTTTACCGGATTTGTATCAAGGCATTTTGCCATTTCATTTCACTCTTCACACAGCTCAGTCGACTCTTTGTTTCTTTTACTGTTGGTAGCAGGCCATTGTGGATTGATCTTGCTGTGGAGCAGCATCGACACGTAGCTCAGCGCCATTGGTTATGAGTGAATTTCCATAAGCATCATTGTATTTCACTGTATGTTTCACTATTGCCTACTCAACCACAGCATGCTGTAAGCAGACCTACAGCAGACCTACCCCAGTCGATCACTTCAACTCGTCCACGCCTGTCCAATCCGAAAAGACTATTAATGTAAAGTTTTGTTCTCAGAAAACAAAGAATTAAATCTCCAACAGAGTCTGCTGGGTGTTGTGTCACCCAAACGGTGGAACACGAACCGATTTCGTCTTCGTTCTGGGACCTTAACTGCATATTCGACGCAATTGTCTGCGTAGGATTCGTGCACGAAATTCGTGACTTCGATGTTTTGGCACCTAAAAGCACTTGGTCAGAACCTTAAGGGAGTAACGTGTTTCACTTGACGGTACATTTTGCAACAAGTTTTACCGCTCTTAAATCTATTTCGTAAGTTCACTAATACCTTAACTACTTTCTAGTTATTAGTGGTCAATGACTAACGTTTCGGTGATTTCGCTTTCCTCGGAGCTGTACTGTTACGAGTGGGACCAACTACTTTTTAGTTACCTTTGGATGTAAATCGTTTCACATACGTGTTTCTCATGCGTCGTCTTTGCACCTTCTTAGGCAGATTGTCTTGTCCATAGATTTGAGCCAACAGTCTCGTAGTTTCGTGCCATCTTCAGTATCGATTATTTCTATACGAAATACTGATATTCAATTGTGAAGTTATAATTTTTGTGTGTATATGAGTCGAATGTCAGCATTTTCAGGGTATGGGTCTGGTGAAGGTGGTGAAAAATAAGGCTTACTTCAAGCGGTTCCAAGTGAAGTTAAAGCGTCGACGCCAAGGGAAGACCGACTATTATGCACGAAAAAGGCTTACTGTTCAGGACAAGAATAAGTACAATACACCGAAATATCGCCTAATCGTGCGTTTCACCAATAAGGACATAATCGCTCAGGTAGCCGGTTTTGTTCGTTTGTTGAATTAAAGGATAGTTAAGTGCATTTTCCAAATTTTGAAGTTTTTGGAATCAGCGATCATAATAATTATGGAATGTTGAAAGTTTAGTCGAAAAAGTTTTATGTTCGTATAACGTTTGTTTGCGGTATCATATGGTAGGAGAGTAAGAGAAGTAACGGCGCCAAACAGCTTTGTGCTAATGAACATTAACTGGTAAACCACCGAAATTCATGATCGCACAGTGAGATCACCAGTATGTTTTCTGGATTTCATAGTTTACTTCGTTGTTAGTGAAAGACTAGGCGTACTACAGTTGGGGTTCTCCAATTATCCCCATATGCCAGCCACCATAAACTTTCTAGGGGAAGAGCTTGATGACATGGTTTTCGGTGTGTTCAAAATAATTTTTGGTTGGGGCAAGTATAGCGAAGTGGTCTGAGATATCCTTCGAGGGTTGATCAACGCCGAGAGTCCATATAGGGGCACGTCTAGCGCAATGGTAGGGGGCATCTCTCAGGGCTTAATTAGCGCCGGGAGTTTAAACCTTTTATCCTTATCCACAGAGTTTATATTGTCAAATTTGGAAGAGTAATTATACTCCTTACCTATAGTAATACTTGTGTAACTACAGTCAACTAGTTTTCACTCAGGTAGTCTCATTCACATTTTTTTTTCCGGCCGAAACGAAGGCTGCAATCTGGTCAGTACAGTTTTTTCCTGATAACCGCCATTATTTTTGCAAAATTGAAGTTAAACTCTGCAGTTCCTTCTGTGTGTCTGTGAAAAACTTTAGCAATACTGCTAACCATATTTGTAAAGTTATGCTAAAATCTAGTTTTCGGATGCTGTCAGTGCATGTATTCTATAAAATTTAGGTGGCTTATTCAAAAATTGAGGGCGATGTTATTGTCGCTTCGGCTTATTCACATGAACTTCCTTTCTATGGCATCACGGTGAGGCTTTTAAAGAGATTACATAGTTTCACGAATGTTAATATTGTGACAATATTTAGTCTTTGTTTATTGTGTTCCTCCCAACGGTTTACCGCCTTATCGTGGCTGGGAGGTGTTCCTGGGTGTCCGGCTGCGAAGTACAGCGGAAGACTCATCTCCCCAACAGGGTCCCCCAAGCAAAGGAGTCTGGCGTTTCCGTCAGGAAAACCAGATTAGAGTAAACCAATACCAGGATCGAACATCGCCCAGGGATCAGATTAGCCCCATGGTGACAAGTTCCCCTCTGATCCGCAAGAGCGGCCACTGCATGTGTTGGTGACGACCTGGGACAGACCTGACTACGTTGCCCTTAGGACTCCAGAGAACCATAATAGTTAAATCAGCGAAACTCCATAAAGTAGAGTTTATGCTGGGCCTCGCAAAACCAGTGAGGACGGGCCATCCAAGTATTATATATTAGCGTTAAATGCTTGTTGGTACTGCGTGGTCACTTTCTTATTTTTTATATGTGTAAGCAACCATATTATATTAAGCATTGGGATTAATAGGTATTAGTGATGGATTGTGAGGAACCTCTTAACACTTTCAAGGTTGGACTTACCAACTACGCTGCTGCCTATGCCACTGGTCTACTACTTGCGCGTCGTCATCTCAAAAATCTCAAGTTAGATGGAACATTCAAAGGCCAGGAAGAGGTTGGTGGCTGCGGAATTTGATTGAACACCTAAGAACGTTTTTATTCCAGCTCACCGGTGAGTTCTACACTGTTGAGGAAGAAAGAGGCCGTAGACCATTCAAAGCCGTTCTGGATGTTGGTTTGGCCCGGACCACTACTGGTTGCAAGGTCTTTGCCGTAATGAAAGGAGTGGCAGACGGTGGAATTAATGTTCCCCACAGGTTTAGCTTTGTTCTGTGCTGTTCCATTGTTCTTGTAAATCTGCAAGATCATACTGCAATTTTGTCTACATTATTTACCGAAGAGAATTTTTAGTGAAAACCGATTCTTCGGATATGATTCCGTGTCGAAAAAGTATGACGCGGAGGCTCACCGTGATCGAATCCTGGGTAAGCATGTTGCCGAATACATGCGTTATCTTCAGGAGGAGGACGATGCAGCCTATAAGAAGCAATTCTCAAAGTTCATTGAGAGTGGCATTGCTGCTGACGATCTTGAGGAGGTGAATTCCACATACCCAATTCCAAAGAGTTTTTAAGGTAGTTCGGTTAGTTAATTTGCTTCGGTTGTAGATGTATAAGAAGGCTCATGCTGCAATTCGTGCAAACCCAGAACATCGTCCCAAGGAGGCCAAAAAGTATGAGAAGCAAGAAAGGTGACAGAATTTTCTAATGATCTTAATGAAATTTTATAGAAACAGTTGGTAGAACATGACTGATTAGCTGCGTTTTTATCTGATGTATTTGTTTGCACGTACTTTATTTTTTAAATTTAGATTCACGGCACAGAAGATCACACTCGAGAAGAGGCGGGAACGCGTTCAACAGAAAAAAGCACGTCTTTTAAAACTGAGAGCACAACAAGGAACGATGTGAACACGTCTACATGTTGTACAATGATAAAGCATTGTTGTCTGTAGTACTGCTAAGTGCTTTATGTTTAGGTTGCAATACAATGAATTATGCTGGTATATAGGTCAGTTTAACCGGATACTTGATATACTTACTATTCGAGTAAGTTTTTTGTCGGAAGAGGTAGCCATGCAATGTATTGCTCCACTATGTAGAGTGACGAACTAGCAAATGTTCCGAAATGTTATGTTGTGGCTACTGTGGTTCGTTACGTGTTTTGACAAAGTAGTACTAGGAAACGGGTTAAGGTTATACAAAGGTGGAGCGCACTGCAAATGTTCTATGAACTACTGGAGTGTTTATATAACCACAAAATGGGTCACTGCATATGGAGGGAATCATCAATACGACATATTCCCATGAAGTAAGTAATACAGTAATTAGTTGTGACTTCAATACTAGGCTGAGTGTAGAATTACGTTCGCTTTTGGAAAAGCTAGATGCGATGATAAAGCGAGCAATTGTTTATGCTAGGATAGAAGTGGCTGTATATCTATCTCAGTTATCAATCTATTATCTTCACTTCTGCTAACAGCTTACCTCTCATCGTGGATGGGAGGGGTTCATGGGTGTCGGGATCCGATGTACGGTGGAGAGATTCATCCTCCCGCCGAGGTCTCCCAGGCTAAGAAGGAGTCTAACTTTCATCAGGAAACCTAGGTAGAGAGTAAATCAGTACGAAAATCCACCACCATCCTCGTTTAAAACTAGTCGTGTGGTGGCAAATGTGATGCTCAAGGACTTCAACTGACTGTGGTGATGGTGACCTGGTTTAGGCTTTGGCTAGGCTGACCTTGGGACTTCAGAGAAGAGAACCACAATGGCTCAACCAGCAAAACCCTGAAAAGTGGAGATTGTGCTGTGACTCGTACATTCAGTGAAGAAGAGCCATCCAAATATGCAATTATGCATATCTATTGTAGGGTGCTTGTAGCCCATTACCTAGAGGTGTGCTACTGTGAACCCATGCATGGTCTTTGGTTCGACCACGCGCCTCAGACCCATCAAAAATTCTATCCATCCAGAGTCTGCAAATTATTACCGGAGTTGTATGGGAGTGTACCAGTACCGATTTGATACATTTATGCACTCGATCATCTCTATGATGCTTGATTAAATCTGCTGCATATGGCGGGTCCCTTAGTGATTAATCAACGCTGAGAGCCCTGTCCTTTATCGTTCTATTGATCATAGGGTGTATTCATGATTGTGAATTTACTTGCATTCTTATTAATTCAAAAGACCGACTTTCCATAAACCTCTGCATAACTTATAAGATTATATAAATAAACGTGTTCTTATTGTTCATCCAATCTTAACAAATTTAATGGAGCCTATAGCACAATGATTAGATGTGCACTGCAAGTGGTATCTGCGTTGCCTCTGCTTCTAGGGTAACAAAGTAAAGCACACTTCTAAGGTGAGCAAATTTGTCTCAGAGTGTGTCCGGGTCAATGAAAACTGATTTCTGTTCTGACACTGATTTAATCCATCAATTAGCTACGTATGCATCCATCTCTACGATGCTTGAAAAAGTCAAATGGATAGCGTACCTTTCAAAGATCCATTGACGAGAAATGCTTTCCCACTGATTTTTATTCGGCAAGTTCAACAGATGACGACTATATAATAATTGCATAGGCAAAAATTTAGGTATAGCCATATCAAGCTCAGTGTGCTCTAGGAACCGCTTGCTAACTATCGTATTATCAAGCCAATATTTTCTCAGGTTGATAACCACACTAATTTAACGCATTCTTTTAACAGTAACACGTGTTATTTTGCACACCACCGTACTGCGGACCACCACCACTCCGGTGTTGCTGTTAAAAGAATGCGTTAAATAAGTAGTGTGGTTATCGTATTATCATTGGAGTAATGAATGGATATTGAGTAACAAGTAGTCGAAATCTAAAGAGTGCATTTCTTTCTTAGTAGTTTAAATATCGATTTAAGTCATAGAATTTTCTTCTGCGCAGCGATTTTTAACAAACAACGATTATTGAAAATAATCAATAATCATAATGATAGACTGACATGGTGTGATGGTGAATGTGTTTGTCTCCGGAAAGGCTAATAGCGCGTTCGTTCCCCACCGCAAACACCAGCGGTCCGGAGTTTTGCAAATATCTCAGCATCACTGTAGTTATATCTCACATAATAACCTGCCGTTAAGAAAAGAATAGGCAGTAACTAAAATGTGCTACATTATGGTAATTAAATAGTCGGCTAGTTTTTCTCTCATTCATTTTATCTTTCCATCTTTTTGGCATCTCCACATATATGGTTATCATTTTTATTCAACTATTTCTGAAACGTGATGCGACTTAGTATTGTGTTCACATGTATCACCTGCCGTCCTATTGGCCATCGAGTGATTCAACGGGCACCAGTAAGCGTTCCGTTTATCGCTCTGGCATGCAGGAGCATTCCAATGGGCTTTTCTCGCCCTAAGGAGTAGCGGAGCATCATGTTTTTTTTGTACTGTTTTCGTAAAGAATTCTAATTCAGTCGCTAACGATTTTTCTCCATCGATCATCGTTCTTACACATTACGTCTCTGGCTCATCCTATTATCGACAATTTGGCTTAAAGAACGGCGTCTTTAGAATATCGTCGTTGGCGCAGGTCTAAAGCTTGGATCACCTCTCTTACATCCATGGTAATGGCACACTCATAGCATCATCGCCTCACCTCCACATTCTATAACGCTGAATGATCTTCAATCCTGCTTACATAGCTACAAGGCTTCTGACACATATGTTAATACACGAAGAATCGTGGAGTCGAAAAGTAGGCATGGAGTCAGATGTTCTTTGTTCTCTTCACTACATACTCGATGCACTTGAACGCTTCCCAAGCTGCTCGTTTCCTTCTGCTGAACTCCGAAGGTGAGTCGATTATCACGTTGATTCTCCGACCTAGATAGACGTAACTGGAGCATTCGGAGATATTCAGTTGATTAAACGTTAATGGCACATACGAAACCAATCCGATCCTCATGGATCGCTTTTGCGAGATTTAATCGAAGACCAAAATTTCCACAGGCTCCCTCAATGCCGGCAAGCATTCCTTGCACTTGACAAGTGTTTGATGTTGTAACGACGACCGACCATCGATTTTCACTCCCACGTTCTACCATTCAAATGTTCGTATAACGTTCTCAAAGGTGGCGGTAAATCATATTGACGAGATTGTATCATCTTGCCTAATCCCTCTTTTGATGCCGAGGTTAACATCGTTATGGAATGATGATGTCTTGGTTGTGAAGTATTTATATACCTTAGCACTGCTGCTTGACTGTCCAAGGCTCCCATGAATGCTCCTACCTCGATTGAGTCAAAAAAGCTTTCTTTAAATGGATGAGGGTTAGTCGAAGCGGTTTCCTGGACCTTCGCGATATTTCACTGATTCTATATCTTTATATACTGAGTAGAGACTTCTTGATTATCAAGAGCTTCCATGACTGCTTCCATCGCAGTTGAATCAAAGGCCTTCTATAAATCGATGAAAGTGAGACAGAGCGGTCTTTTGTGCTCTCGTGATACTTCAATGAGCCTTATTATCGTGTGGATGTGGTCTATCTTACCAAATCCGCTCACGTGGCTGTCCGTCGTCCAGTGTTCTCTCAATCCTGTTTAGATTGAGTCAAAAAAGCTTTCTTTAAATGGATGAGGGTTAGTCGAAGCGGTTTCCTGGACCTTCGCGATATTTCACTGATTCTATATCTTTATATACTGAGTAGAGACTTCTTGACTATCAAGAGCTTCCATGACTAATTCCATCGCAGTTGAATCAAAGGCCTTCTATAAATCGATGAAAGTGAGACAGAGCGGTCTTTTGTGCTCTCGTGATACTTCAATGAGCCTTATTATCGTGTGGATGTGGTCTATCTTACCAAATCCGCTCACGTGGCTGTCCGTCGTCCAGTGTTCTCTCAATCCTGTTTAGGATGACTCGACTGAAAAGTTTGTAGAAGAAAGACAGCAAGCAGAGTGGGCGATAGTTGCCGACATCGTGTAGGTCGCCCTTCTCGAACAACAACACGGTCTTGCTGGTCTTCCACTGAGTAGGGACATTGCATTCCGTCAGGTAACGTAAAGAGCCGGGCCAATGTGTTTATGAGGACGGACGGAAGGTTCTTCATGTGTTCTGGTCTTATCCTGTCCGGTCCTGGTGCTGTTCGATTTTTCACCGACGAAATGGCATGTTGGATTTCGGAAGGGAGAATCGGTGGTACAGCATATCCATCCTCTTGTATTTCATATGACGGAAGGTGGACGCCGCTATCGAAGAGATCTGAGTAGTATTCGTGAATGATTTTCTCCATTGCCTTTCTAGACGCTGTAATTGTTCAATCGGGCCGTCGGATTACAACCCTCTTAGTTTTATAATTGTTGAAGCTTCGGTGTGCTTTGTGAATGCTTTACCCAGCACATGCAGCTTCGGCCATAACTGTTGCTTTTGCCTCTTTAAGATCTTATTTTAGCGCTTGTCTGCACTGATTTGTAGGTTCGGACTTGAAATTGAGACTGGCTATAGCTCATGTGGTTTCACATTTGGGTTGTTTTTGGAAACACATGTTAATTGATTACCTTCGGACACTCAGCTTTCACAGCGCTAACGTAAATATGTTGAATAAGTCGAGTTTCTTCTTTATTCTTTCTCGTTTATTCCTCGTTGATCTTGTCTATGACGGCATTTTCGTAAGAATCGGCTAATAGTAGTTTGCTAACCTTTCTAGAGTAAACATGAAGCTTACTAGTGAGAAGATGCTCCTAACCTTAAAATGATAACCTTGAAGAGTGTAACGTCTTTGCGGAGAACTTCTTTAAGTTCATATTTTAAACGCTTCGACTTCTTCTTCGTCATAGTTTGATGTTGGCGCGTAAACGACGAAGGTTGTCAAAGCCGGTGTTGATCCACATCTTCTTAATCGTAAACATCCGATTCGGGTTTTTAATTGTTGGAATGAATCGATGTTCATGGACAAACTCGTGTTGACGAGAACGCCGACTCCTCTACTGTCGCATGTTCCGAGGAACAGTTCTTCTCTAGTGTCATAGACGGCGTTGAATGGGTGGCGTCGTCTCGTCTCGGCTAACCCGATGACGTCGTACCTTATCATTCTTGCTTGCATGAGTAAGTCTTCTATCGAGGACTCGGATGCAAGTGTACGTGCATTGTAGGTACAGATCGTCACCATAGTTGTTGATCCAGGTTGCTTCCATTGGCCCTGAGATTTTAACACCCTCTCCGTACTCGTCGTACCCAACACTGCGAAACTGGTGGCTCTTTCGGGGTCGGGGGAATGAGGCCCGTTTTTTTTTCTTTTTACTGTGTTCAGCATTATGATACCCGCGTATAGCTTGCTGGGCTTTGAACGTGGGGCTGGGTATACTCACGGGTAGCTTGCCAAGCTTTCCCAGAGTGGGCATGGAGTTTATTTGTTGGAGGCGACTCCTAACCGCCTCTCATATACTTCCCTGTCACTTGATTGCAGGCTTTTGGCCTAATTGACTCGTAGAATACAATCCGCATAAACTAGAACGCACCCACACACGCATGCATGAATACGCTTACCAAATACAAAAAGTATGTGCCAAATCGGCGCGGCAGAAACAGGGAGTCCATCCCCTGGATCCACCTGCGTCTCGGGGATGCAAAGGTCGCTTTTGGTCCGTGATCAACCCCTATCCGACACCTGGGGACGCGTCCTGTCGTATCGCGACTAGCCGGCGCGAGACCTCTCTATGAGGGATATCCATGGAGTAATGTGTTATATGCCAAATTTTCATAAAACGTAGTCTGTAATAATGCATATATCAACCATATTCTAAAGTTTTTCCATTTAATGTTTCGAGATTTCAATAAAAATTAACAAATGGAGTTTGTTTGCTTGGGTCAAATGTTAGTTGTAAAATAGTAAAAGTATATCCAATCGCTTTAGGTCTAATCAAACTCAATAGTGACACATGATCGTACCTTGTTTAGACTTATACATCGACGAGATGATCCCACAAAAGAAAGAAGTGGTGAGAAAAAGAATACATACACGAAAGCACACATTAACTGTGCATATCGATTTTGCCGCACATCGCCCATTGTGGTCTAATATCGCCATATTCATTGCAAACGTCGGTTTCAGTTCATATGACTATCGTGATCCGAATAGTAGTTTCTTCTTTCTTTACTCTTTCTTTTTCGTCCTACAGTCTTTTATTTTCATCTGTTCTGTTGTGCACTTTGTGTCCATTCTAATCTTCAACCTTTTCGTTGCAAATATTTCCACATTGTCGTCGATTTTTCTTCCTGTGGATTCCTTTCGTTTTCTTTTGTTGTTTGTTTCATATTTCAACTCATGATTTTATCAAATGTCTAATTAGAACAGTCGCTTAATAGTACTCATCAATAATGCTTGCTTTATCAGATAATGCACAAATTGATTTGTGCTGTTCAAAAATACGATTGGGGTAAACCTGGTAGTCAAAGCACCGTTGCAGCACTTGTTCGCGATGGACGGCATTCTGATTATGTTGACGACGACAAGCCTTACGCAGAGGTATGTGTCGACATTTCTTCTTTGCTCTCGTTTGAGGTGGTTATTGATTATTGATTTTCAGTTGTGGATGGGTGTTCATCCAAATGGTCCATCGAAAATTGTTGACTCTACAGAAGACCTTTCAACACTCATAAAAGACCATCCGGATTTTGTCGCAAAACACGAACAAGGCATGTGTGATTCATTGTGTTTTTAATGTAAAGTTTCATCATGTAAGCGATTTCCAGGTACCTTGCAATTTCTCTTCAAGGTTTTGTCAGTAAAGAAAGCGCTATCGGTTCAGAGTCATCCTACCAAGGTCGGTTCATTTTGAGCAGGTGTTTTTCTTTATCGCTAGTTCTAGAGTGTAGTAAGGAAGAGTCTTTCTACTAGTCCGTCCTTAACATTTCGTTCACAGACGAAAGTACTATTGGGCAGTATCTATTTTGTTGAAATATTCAGAATTCTGTCTGATATCTTGTGTTACCTCATACTAATGGTAGCTACCTCTTTATTCTGTTTAAGGAAGAAGCAGTTGTATTACATGCGAAAGATCCACTGCACTATCCTGATCCAAATCACAAACCAGAGATGGCAATTGCGTTGACCGATTTCGAACTCCTCTGTAGTTTTCGTCCTGCTAAGGAGATATATGAAAATCTTAGTGGTAAACCTGTGCCGCTCTTCTTTCGTATTTTCAAAGTCTCTCTTTTTAAACAGGTTGTTACCTTCTTGAATTTTTTTTATACCTCCAGGTGCTCCAGAAGTTCTAAAACTCATCGGTGATTCCGACGATATTGAGAATCTTCGATCTAGTGATGAGTCATTATCTACTAGAACACTGAAAAATATTTTCACAGTAATATGGAGCTCATCTCCAGAGGTGGTCGCCAGAGCAGTTCACGAGCTAGTCGGTCGTATCAAGACTGGTTGGTTCTGTCTTATTGTTTTCATAATGTTTTTCTCCATACGGTAAGCGGCTTTCTGGAAATGCTATACAATAGTGTGAAATAAGTATGGCTTATTCAGTTTTTTTTCTCCGGAATTTTTTCATCATTTCAGAAAAACAAAGCAAATTGAATCAGCTGATTGTTAGATTGAACAACGAGTTCCCTGGTAATTCATTTTTTTTCTTTCTCCAATACAGCAGTAATTTCTTTCTGTATTCATTGGTCAACTTTTCTAATGAAAATAAACAAAAGTTTATAATTGAGGTAATAAAATCTTCAGGTGATGTTGGTGTGTTCGCTCCTCTTCTTCTAAATTACTTCTCACTGAGACCTGGTGAAGCAACATTTCTTGGGCCTAATGAACCACACGCGTATTTATCTGGAGGTTGATTTTTTTCATTTTAACTTAAACACGATTTTTCTACACATCACCTTACGAGAGTAACGCAGTGGTCAGAGACGCACTGCAATACACTTGGGATCGATCTCCGCGCCTCAGGCCCCTCAAGCCGCTCAAGCCCCCTCTGTCCCTTCGGGCTGTGCAAACTAGTACCAGACTTATTCGGATGGATAGCAACACTGGCGGGATATTTCGGTAGTCCATCGCGAGTCATTGTGCAGGCCGGATATGCATTCAATCACCTCCAACGATGATTAATGAACTCGAATGCATTACGCATCCCTCAGGGACGGATCAACGCAGAGTGCTTTATCCTTCAGGTTTTCTAAAATTACTGTTCAAAGAAGATCTTCTAACTTTTGTTTTCTGGCTATTCTTTTTACAAGGATGAGCATGGTTTGAAATAAAGCTATAGGGCTACTGAGATGGGAGCAAAACTTGGAATCTTAATTGGGTTTCGAACTCCTAACTATACTTACCCAGAACTCACGTGCTATCAATCATGCCACTTGAGGTCCGTGCTGTGCCTTCCTCTCTTCCATATTTCCGCACTATTTTTCTATGGTTGTTTTTCGTGGGATAGTTTGCCGATGGGCAGCTTTCGTTTCCATACCAACTAATTCCCTTTCTATAGGCAAGCGAGTTCATAGCAGAGCGTGGGTGAGGAACAATTTACTGAAATTCCACAAGCTGACATAGATCCACGTCTAGTACTATTAAGACCTTGGAAGATGTGCAACAGTGAAACTATGGGAGATGTGAATTCCGTTCATTGTTTAGTTTTCCAGCACTTCTTATTTCATTTCCTAAGGTTTTTGTTTTTACATATCTCAATATGTTTAACCTTTAGCTGACCTAAAAAACAGGAAAATTTTTCAGACTGTATTGAATGCATGTCTTGTTCGGACAACACAATTCGGGCAGGTCTGACTCCTAAATTTAAGGATATTCAGACACTTTGCGCTAACTTGACCTATACTATGAAAGGGCCACCTATTTTCCCACATCGTGAGCTTTTACCTGGTGTTCTTCTCTACTCACCGCCTGTACAGGAATTTGCAGTGCAGGCTGTTAAGGTAACATTATGTTGACAATGTTACATTTGTTACATTTTTATGTATGAACTCGGGTTTTGTTAAAAAGTAATTAAAACTGCGTGGCACACATCAGATTGGTTGTACAGTTTGAGTCTAATGAAATGTCCTCAACTGAATTTCTCTTTCTTGTGTGTATATTACGTTTCGATGTTACTTTTAAGGTGCCGGCTACTAGATTCACTGAAGAATCAACAAGTTCTATTGTCGTCGTCATAACCGGAAGTGCTCACTTTCACGCTAGAGGCATTAGTCTCGACGTTCGTCGTGGTGATGTTGTATTCTTTACTGCTACCGCAGAAGAGGTTCATATTGATAATCCCTCATCGGATTTCTTATGCTATCGTGCTTTCACTCCGAAGCGGTGATAGCTCAGTTTTTCAATGTGCTCTGAATGACAACGCTTCATTTCTTATGTAGTTTGTTTTCATTTGTCTGAACGTAATTCTTTTTGCTTCAACCAAATGTTAGACCTAAGAATGCAGCATTTCATGCTTTGCATCATGATGTCCTCTAGCCTTTCCTACTATACTTTATCCGGATGTTTCCTTTTTCAAAACACCTATGCCCATGAAAAACCTCTGGATATTTTATGCAGATATTATCATATAATGCTACGTTTTCACTGACTTTCCATTGCTATGTTCTGGTCAGCGGTGTATCAATATTGTTCTGTTTAGTTCATGGTGCACTAGGCTACACTGAGATTATGTAATGCCATAGTATGTTGCTTCCTTTATATGGCAACTTCCTATTAGAACTAGTAGATGTACAACTAATCTTAAACATTAGAATCGAGATGTGCACATTTAAGTGGGGTTTTTGAGTCATAGGAATAATAAGAGATCTATAGAATTGTTTGAAATGGCGCTAATGGTCTTGGCAATGATTTACTCTTTGCTTGTCTTTCAGGTGGTATTATCGATCTTGTTTTCAGCTTGAAAGAATCTACGGAGGAGACGAATCCCTGCTGCAGATCGCGGTTCCACACTATAGAACATTTATCAACTGTGATAAGGCGGTGGAGCATTGGGGTGAGCAATCCACAGAGCAGCTATGGTAGCGCTTTCTCATATCTTTGATAAAGGCAGCCAATTACTATCCGTTGTGGATCAAAAGGGAAAAACTGCCTTGCAACCGAGGTTCTTCCAGAACGATGGCGACAGGGAGCAATAGTTTCTGCTACTATTAAGCTAATGACTATATGAACGATAAAAGAAGCTGGTTTTCTCAATGTCTTCGAACGGTTACTCAGGACTCATTTTTCCTTTTTTTTGTCAAGTCATAAATAATTTCGATCACAGTCGACATGGGACTAATATTCCTCGCTTTTCATTTACAGAGGAAGCCTATGAATGATAACGCGGTAGTGTACAAAGGATTCAATCCACATCTGAATAGTAATTTTATACGAGAATAATTCGATCTTGCTAAGCATCCATTTTAATACGCCAATGGGACCGCATTTATGCAACTAATCATAATATAAATGCTATGCATTTGAACTACACACAACACGGATCTCTGCTATAGGAGACAACCCGGCTGGCAAGTTGTGGTGCTACGCAGAGCGTCCTCAGATGGCGGATAGGTGGTTAATCGCGGAAAAAGCGACCCTTTCCCTGTGACGCAGATGGATTCCCTATTTCTATTGCACCGGTTTTGACAACACTTCCCATGTTAGAGGTGTTCATGCATGCATGTGTGGGTATGTGCTGAAATCACGCGGCACAAAGGCGGTTGGGAGCATCCTCTAACAAGCTTCATGTTTACTTTGGAAAGGCTGAGAAGCTACCTGTCAGTGTATCCATCCTTAGATTCTAGCACTCATGGATGTCAAAACTAAACAGTAGGATAGATTGGCTTCATTTCCCTGATTGCGAAAGAGGCCATCGGAAGACACTGCTGAGTAGGACAAATACGGAGAGACTTTCAAAATCTCACAGCCATTATAAGCGCCTAAATCTGGCAAGATAAAAGCGACAGTCTGCACCTCTAAGGCACATTGATTGCATCTGAGTCCTCTAATGAAGACCTGAAAATGTCAGCATGAAAGATAGCGTACGACTTCATCGAAGTGGGTGTGACGAGTAGGCGCCGCCGTTTTCAACATTGCGTATGACATCGAAGACGAACTCGGAACATGAGACAGTCGAGCAGTCGGCAGCGTCATCGTTCCAACACGAGTGTAGCCATGAACATTAGTTCATTCAGTCAGCTCATAACCGGAATTAGACGGATCCGACTGAAGAGATTTGGTTCAATATCGGCTTTGACAATCTTCTTCGTTTACGCGCCGACATGAAGCCATGACAAAAACGAAGTCGAAGCGTTCTATATGGACTTGAAGAAGTTCCATAAAGAAGACCATACATTCTATAAGCTCATTAATGGAAATTTAAACGCTATAAAGTTATGGTTGGACTCAGGAGAGCATTTGAAGGACGCCGCGGTAGAGCACATGAATTAGAATCGAACGAGCAAGGGGAACATTTGTCCGAATTTATCGTGGAGACCTTTAATGGCAACACGAAGTTCCATCAACACCATTCTCTTGGCTGAAGCTTCCCGATGGAGAGTAACGTAACGAAATTGACCAGATCATAATAAATCAAAAGTTTTGGGTAACCGATGTAGCTGTTGCTCTAAAATTTTACGTGGGATCAGAATAACGCTCCATAGTGCACGATCTCCTTTCTCGTCGAAAGAAGAGAAAGTACCTAAATTTAAAAAAAAAAACCAAGTTCGAAAACCGCCATAAACTGGGATTTATTTAATTCACTAGTCCGTTGTTGGGAAGATACCGTTTTCGATAACACCGACGAGAAATACGATCGACTCATTCAACATATTCGCGTTAGCTCTATGAAAGCTGAGGAAAGTCACCAAGAGACGTCTATCTCCAGAAACGTTTGAACTGATACGCAAAAGTGGAATTGCACGACAGTAGTCAGCTGCCATTTCATGTCAGAACTTATAAAACAATACATAAACGCGATAAAAAGAGGTCTTAGAAAAAAGATGCAGTTATGGTCGAAGCCATAGAAGATAGAAAAAACATTCGCAAAGTCTGTCAAAGCTTAGTGATTTACAAAACCAAGATGATTGCAATCCGACGCCTAGATGGAACACTTACAGCGTCCAGAAAACATGGGGGAACATCATTCACGAATACTACTCAGATGTGTTCAATAACCACGTCCACTTGTTATTTTGTATCGAACACGTGGTCAGGAGAGGTTTAGGCTTGAAGACCTGAATAACTTTCCACCAGTCTTCATCAACACGCTGGATCTACTCTACACAAGTTGCACTTCAGAATGGAAGCTTCCTATTCAGTGAAAGACCAGCAAGATTGTGTTATTGTTTAAGCATGGTGATGTCGGAAACTACCATCCAATCTGCTTGATGCTTTTGTCTATAAGCTCCTCAGTCGAGTCATCCTAAACAGGGTTGTCAGAACAGTACAGCCATGCGAGTAAGCAGGACTCCGAAAATCCTGAATACGATGGACCACATTCGCACGATAGCAAGACTCATTGAAGTATCGCGAGAGTACAAGAGACCGCTCTGTTTAAATTGCAACTATTTAGAAAATGCGTTTGACACAGGACAAGAGCTGTTGGCGACCGCGTTCTTCGGAATGCAACGGGAACACTATCGACCGGATGGAGTTCTTCATGAAATCTCTAAAAGGAAGATATCACGCTCAACGAATTCCTAGAGCGAGCATAACCCACTGGAATATTTTTGCACGCTGCAGGGAGAAATGGAAGGTTTACTGGCGCCCGCTCGAGTCGCTCTACGATTAACGTTTCGAAAGGTGATCTGACAGGTGATAGGCGATGTGTTATTAGTTGATCAATGCCATTGTTATCATTTTGGGTTGGTGTCACATGACACCTTTGACTATTACATTCCAAATGCCTGTCGTTCTGTTTTGAACATTTGTTGACTGACAATTGCTTATACTTCTACCTCTGCGTATATTATTCGAGCCCCACCTAGAATGGAAGATATGACTGTCGAGATGTTTGGTATAATCGAGAGAATGCTCTAATGCGTTTGGAACATGCCGACTGAATTCTCTCGAGAATAAGCGAAAACGCTGTCGCCTAATCCACCTATTCCCACCAAGTAAGTCTTTTTTTTTAACAGACTCGTCAACTGGTTATTCCCATAAATGTACTGCGAAAAGACGTCTCCGGCCCACCTTATTTTCGACTGTTTAGCGTACAGAACGGCATCTTTGATGTTTGATTGTTGACGCAGGTCAGAGATTTGGATCCCATCCCTTACTTGCGTGAAGCGGGATACTCCTAGCATCGTCCCTTCGACTGCGCGTTCGATAACGCTGAGTGATCTTTCATCCTGCTTACGTAGCGACCAGGTTTCTGACGCATGCGATAGGGCAGGAAGAACCGTTGAGTCGAAAAGGTGGGCACGGAGTCGGATATTCTTTGTTGTTTTCACTACATCCTCGATGCTCCTGAAAACTCCCCAAGCCGCTCGTTTCCCTCTGCTTAGCTCTGGAGCTAAGTCGTTCATTATAATGATTTCCCGAAACAGATGGACATAACTGGAGCATTCGGAGATATTCGTTACGTTGAGCGCGAATGGGGCAAACGATAGCAAACCGTTCTTCATGAACATCGTTTTCTTGAGATTTAGTCGAAGACCAATCTTTCCACACGCTTTATCAAAGTTCGCAAGCATGCGTTCCGCTCGGCTAATGTCTGGTGTTATAAAAACGATATCATCAGCAAAGCGAAGGTGATGTATCTGCCGACCATCGATTTTCACTCCCATATTATCCCATTCCAATGTTCGCATGACGTTCTGGGGGGTGGCTGTAAATAATTTTGGAGAGATTGTATCTCCTTGTCTAACTCCTCTTTTGACCTCAACGTTAATATCGTTGTAGAATGGAGAAATTTTGGTTGTGAAATTGTTGTACAGCTCACGAAGAATCTTTGCGTACTGTGTAGGGACTCCTTGACTACCAAGGACTTTCATGACTGCTTCTATCTCGGTTGAGTCAAAGGCTTTCTCTAAGCCGATGAAAGTGAGACAGTGCGGTCTTTTGTACTCTCGCGATATTTCAATGAGCCTTGTTAACGAGTGAATGTGGTCCATTGTACTAAATCCTTTTCGAAACCCTGCTTGCTCACATGGCTGTCCTTCGTCCAGTGTTCTGTCAATCCTGTTTAGGATGACTCGAGTGAAAACTTTGTGGACGACAGACAGCAGGCAGATTAGGCGATAGTTGCCTGTATCGTGTAGGTCATCCTTCTTGAACAATAACACGGTCTTGTTGGTCTTGCACTGAGTAGGGACATTGCATTCCGTCAGGTAACGTGAAGAGCCGGGCCAGTGTGTTTATGAGGACTAACGGAAGGTTCTTCATGTGTTTTGGTCTTATCCTGTCCTGTCCTGGTGCTGTTCGATTTTTAACCGACGAAATGTTGGATTTCGGAAGGGAGAACCGCTGGAACAACTTATCCATCCCCTTTTATTTCATATAACGGGAGATGGATGTGGCTATCGAGAGATCTGAGTAGTAATCGTGGATGATTTTCTCCATTGCCTTTCTGGGCGCTGTTATTGTTCCGTCGTGGCGTCGAAGTGCAATCATCTTGGTCTTGTAACTGGTGAAGCTTCCGTGGGTATTGCGTATGCTTGTCCCAGCCTCTGCAGCTTTGACCATTACTGCTGCTCTTTTATCTTTAAAATCTTTTATCGGGTGCTTACATTGTTTCGCAAGTTTGGACGTCAGTTTGCGGTTGCCAGCAGCTCGTGCGATTCAGCGCTTGCGTGTCAGCTCGAGAGTTTCTGGAGACGGACGTCTCTTGGTGTCCTTCGAACTCTCAGCTTTAATAGCGCTAATGTGAAGATGTTGAATGAGCCGATCGTATTTCTCGTAGATGTTATCGACAACGGCATCTTCCCAACAGCCGAGTAATGAATTGAATAAGTTTCCTCGTCGATGTTGTCGACAACGGCATTTTCCCAACAGCCGACTAATGAGTTGAATAAGTCCCAATTTGTGGTTGTTCTGGGACTTCCGCTTTTGAATTTTGCCGTTTTTTTCCTTTCAGCGAGAAATAGAATCTTGCACGAAGGAGACAGTGATCTGATCCCGTGTAAAATTTTGGGACAACAGCTACATCGGTTAGGCAAAACTTCCTATTTACTATGCTGTGGTCTATTTCGTTATGGTACTCTCTATTGGGAGATTCCCACGTTGTTGTTCCCTCGTTGACGGCGAGGCTTCTGGAATTGCAAGTTACCATGGATGGTCTTGGTCGCCATGGTCTTGGTCGTTGACTCAGAGAGCCGGTCACCCTGTTCGTTCCATTCTAATCCGTTGGTGCCAATGTGACGTTCCTCAGACGATCTTCTTGGTCCAATCTTGGCATTGAAATTTCCAATGATGACCTGGAAGAATGAATGGTCTTCTCTGCAGAACCTCTCCAAGTCCATGTAGAACGCTTCAACTTCTCCTTCGTCATAGTTTGATGTTGGTGCGTAAATGACGAAGACTGTCAGAGCCGGTGTTGATCCACATCTTTTTAATTGTAAACGTCCGATTCGGGTTCTAAGCTGTTCGAATGAATCGATGCTCATGGACAAACTCGTGTTGACGAGAACACCGACACCGCTTACACCTTTACTGTCGCATGTTCCGAGGAACAGTTCTTCTCCAGTGTCATAGACAGCGTTGAATTGTTGGCGTCGTCTCGTCTTGCCCAGGCCGATGGCGTCGTACCTTATCATTCTTGCTTGCATGAGCAAGTATTCTATGGAGGACTCGGATGCAAATGTACGTGCATTGTAGGTACAGATCGTCACCATAGCTCTTGATCCAGGCAGCTTCCATTGGCTCTGAGATTTTAGCAGCCTCTCCGTACTCGTCCTACTCAACGCTGCGAAATTGGGGTCTCTTTTGGGGGTCAGGGGAATGAGGCCCGTTTTTTTTTTACTTTGTTTAGCATGTTTGAAACCCCCGTATAGCTTTCTGGGCTCTGAGCGTGGGGGCTGGTTATACTCTGGTGTAGCTTGCCATGCTCTCCCAGAGTGGACATGGAGCTTATTTGTTGGAGGCGACTCCTAACCGCCTCCCATATACTTCCCTGTCACTTGATTGCAGGCTTTTGGCGGAATTAACTCGTAGAATACGATCCGCATAAAGCGAGAACGCACCCACACACGCATGCATGAATACGCCTAGCAAATACAGAAAGTATGTGCCAAATCGGGGCAGCAGAAACAGGGAGTCCATCCCCTGGATCCACCTGCGTCTCAGGGAAGCAAAGGTCGTATTTGGTCCGCGATTAACTCCCTATCCGCCACCTAGGGACGCTCCACGTTGCCTTGCGACTAACCGGCTCGAGATCCCTCATATGAGGGAGATCCATGGCACATCATACATTACCGTTAAAAATTATAGTAGGCAGAAAATAAAAGGCAAACATTGCGATTTTGACTGTAGCTTCAGGTTAGCTGGGTTCAGTGCAGATTTGTTCTCTTCAAATATCTACCGTTGACGGGCGATTGCTGATGGCACCGTTAAGGTAGAAACTGGAAAAAAAGAAAGCCAAATCAGTGGACTCAGTTGGTGTGGTGGATATCACATGGGGACCCCGAAAGGGTAAATCATAGGCTCGATGACTACGCTACTACACGCCCTTCTCAAAGGCAGACCAGCGCACTTCATCTCAAATAATATGCAGATGGCAACACTTTATTTTCGCTATAGAGGCAGTTCACCAAATACACTCTTAGAAAATAGACAAAAGACTACAGTTGGATTCCGACGCAGTGGCAGACGAGCACTCCTCAACTCCAATAATGCGCTTAATTAACATTTCCCGAAACAGATGGACATAACTGGAGCATTCGGAGATATTCGTTACGTTGAGCGCGAATGGGGCAAACGATAGCAAACCGTTCTTCATGAACATCGTTTTCTTGAGATTTAGTCGAAGACCAATCTTTCCACACGCTTTATCAAAGTTCGCAAGCATGCGTTCCGCTCGGCTAATGTCTGGTGTTATAAAAACGATATCATCAGCAAAGCGAAGGTGATGTATCTGCCGACCATCGATTTTCACTCCCATATTATCCCATTCCAATGTTCGCATGACGTTCTGGGGGGTGGCTGTAAATAATTTTGGAGAGATTGTATCTCCTTGTCTAACTCCTCTTTTGACCTCAACGTTAATATCGTTGTAGAATGGAGAAATTTTGGTTGTGAAATTGTTGTACAGCTCACGAAGAATCTTTGCGTACTGTGTAGGGACTCCTTGACTACCAAGGACTTTCATGACTGCTTCTATCTCGGTTGAGTCAAAGGCTTTCTCTAAGCCGATGAAAGTGAGACAGTGCGGTCTTTTGTACTCTCGCGATATTTCAATGAGCCTTGTTAACGAGTGAATGTGGTCCATTGTACTAAATCCTTTTCGAAACCCTGCTTGCTCACATGGCTGGTCCTTCGTCCAGTGTTCTGTCAATCCTGTTTAGGATGACTCGAGTGAAAACTTTGTGGACGACAGACAGCAGGCAGATTAGGCGATAGTTGCCTGTATCGTGTAGGTCATCCTTCTTGAACAATAACACGGTCTTGTTGGTCTTGCACTGAGTAGGGACATTGCATTCCGTCAGGTAACGTGAAGAGCCGGGCCAGTGTGTTTATGAGGACTAACGGAAGGTTCTTCATGTGTTTTGGTCTTATCCTGTCCTGTCCTGGTGCTGTTCGATTTTTAACCGACGAAATGTTGGATTTCGGAAGGGAGAACCGCTGGAACAACTTATCCATCCCCTTTTATTTCATATAACGGGAGATGGATGTGGCTATCGAGAGATCTGAGTAGTAATCGTGGATGATTTTCTCCATTGCCTTTCTGGGCGCTGTTATTGTTCCGTCGTGGCGTCGAAGTGCAATCATCTTGGTCTTGTAACTGGTGAAGCTTCCGTGGGTATTGCGTATGCTTGTCCCAGCCTCTGCAGCTTTGACCATTACTGCTGCTCTTTTATCTTGAAGATCTTCTTTTATCGCGTGTCTACATTGTTTCGCATGTTCGGACGTTAGCTCTCGGTTGCCTGTAGCTCGTGCGATTCCACGCTGGCCCATTAGCTCGAGAGTTTCTGGAGACAGACGTCTCTTGGTGACCTTCGAACTCTCAGCTTTCATGGCGCTAAATTGAAGATGTTGAATGGGCCGATCGCATTCCTCGTCGATGTTGTCGACAACGGCATTTTCCCAACAGCCGACTAATGAGTTGAATAAGTCCCAATTTGTGGTTGTTCTGGGACTTCCGCTTTTGAATTTTGCCGTTTTTTTCCTTTCAGCGAGAAATAGAATCTTGCACGAAGGAGACAGTGATCTGATCCCGTGTAAAATTTTGGGACAACAGCTACATCGGTTAGGCAAAACTTCCTATTTACTATGCTGTGGTCTATTTCGTTATGGTACTCTCTATTGGGAGATTCCCACGTTGTTGTTCCCTCGTTGACGGCGAGGCTTCTGGAATTGCAAGTTACCATGGATGGTCTTGGTCGCCATGGTCTTGGTCGTTGACTCAGAGAGCCGGTCACCCTGTTCGTTCCATTCTAATCCGTTGGTGCCAATGTGACGTTCCTCAGACGATCTTCTTGGTCCAATCTTGGCATTGAAATTTCCAATGATGACCTGGAAGAATGAATGGTCTTCTCTGCAGAACCTCTCCAAGTCCATGTAGAACGCTTCAACTTCTCCTTCGTCATAGTTTGATGTTGGTGCGTAAATGACGAAGACTGTCAGAGCCGGTGTTGATTCACATCTTTTTAATTGTAAACGTCCGATTCGGGTTCTAAGCTGTTCGAATGAATCGATGCTCATGGACAAACTCGTGTTGACGAGAACACCGACACCGCTTACACCTTTACTGTCGCATGTTCCGAGGAACAGTTCTTCTCCAGTGTCATAGACAGCGTTGAATTGTTGGCGTCGTCTCGTCTTGCCCAGGCCGATGGCGTCGTACCTTATCATTCTTGCTTGCATGAGCAAGTATTCTATGGAGGACTCGGATGCAAATGTACGTGCATTGTAGGTACAGATCGTCACCATAGCTCTTGATCCAGGCAGCTTCCATTGGCTCTGAGATTTTAGCAGCCTCTCCGTACTCGTCCTACTCAACGCTGCGAAATTGGGGTCTCTTTTGGGGGTCAGGGGAATGAGGCCCGTTTTTTTTTTACTTTGTTTAGCATGTTTGAAACCCCCGTATAGCTTTCTGGGCTCTGAGCGTGGGGGCTGGTTATACTCTGGTGTAGCTTGCCATGCTCTCCCAGAGTGGACATGGAGCTTATTTGTTGGAGGCGACTCCTAACCGCCTCCCATATACTTCCCTGTCACTTGATTGCAGGCTTTTGGCGGAATTAACTCGTAGAATACGATCCGCATAAAGCGAGAACGCACCCACACACGCATGCATGAATACGCCTAGCAAATACAGAAAGTATGTGCCAAATCGGGGCAGCAGAAACAGGGAGTCCATCCCCTGGATCCACCTGCGTCTCAGGGAAGCAAAGGTCGTATTTGGTCCGCGATTAACTCCCTATCCGCCACCTAGGGACGCTCCACGTTGCCTTGCGACTAACCGGCTCGAGATCCCTCATATGAGGGAGATCCATGGCACATCATACATTACCGTTAAAAATTATAGTAGGCAGAAAATAAAAGGCAAACATTGCGATTTTGACTGTAGCTTCAGGTTAGCTGGGTTCAGTGCAGATTTGTTCTCTTCAAATATCTACCGTTGACGGGCGATTGCTGATGAAGTTATATACATGCATATATATATATATATATATGTATATATATGGACAGCATTAATGCAGCATTGGTGATATGATGAGATGAAATAAATATGCAAGGAAAATCTAAAGAGGAAACAACGATGTTGAGAATATGGCAGG
>MQTX01000072.1:0-33460 GCA_009735665.1 Angiostrongylus cantonensis
TTCTGTATTCTGTGAACTAGTGTTCTTTTAATCATTAACGAGCTCAGCTGTCCAGCTAGAAGATCACGATAATAGACAAATTCCAATCGACGTACGTATCCATCCAATCGATTCATTCGTGAGTGCTCACGTATCGATCGTAGGCATCTTGTGTAGGATCATCTTGAATCATGGATCCGTAGTTGGTATTGATCGCCGTCGTAGTATTGAAGGCGTCGGTAATCTTACCGTCTCGTGCCATAGGAACACCTTGGGGTGCTGAAATTGATTATATCATCCATAAATATGCACAAATATCCACAATTTCGTCCATAAATAAGAGCTCAAAAAAACAATATGAAATAGATCGAGGTTTGTCCAAGTCTAGGCGTACGTAGTGTGGTCCATTAGAGGGTGAACTACAATACACACCGGACCTTCTCGTCGGTTGGACTATGCAACCCGACTCACCAACCCTTCCGTTCTACCGGGTTCGGTAAGTTGGTACAGAATTGCTTACTAGGATAGCAAAATTTATTTGATACATCTCTATGCTAGCGGTAGTTACTGTTTAAGTAAGCTATGCAATCAATCAGCTCTGACGATGATTGATCACCTAACGACACTTCTAAGCACAATGCACATCCCTCCGAGAATGAGCAAAGCCAAACGCTTTGTCATTCATTGTTTTTAAAGGGCAGGGATTAGGAAATCGACACAATTCTTTAGAAGAATTCATTTTTGTCTCCCCGTAAACCCGTGCGTAAAGCCAACCGTTTGGAAGGAACACTGAGTTGTTATTGACACATTCACGGCGAATAATACCTTTAAGTGTCATAACAGTTTTGCAGGAGAGGGCGGTGAGACACCAATTTTTTCCCCCTATATTTCCTGTAATCAATGAATAATTTATTCAGATCCTATGGTGGGAGTCGATCATGGAAGGACGTCTTTTTAATAATTTCTCCTTCAATTTCTCATTTTTACGACGAGAAGCTGTTGCTGTTGAAGAGAGTGTGTGCACTAGAGTGTAGCCAGTGAAGTGGGCAAGAAACGCCTTAGTCTCGAAGAAGTAGCACTGCATACCGTGTGCGGCATCATTTTAGATAAGCAATTCGTTAATTTGAGAGGCTAAATAAAGGGCGGGCTAAATGAAAACTGGCGCAATGGCCGGTGTGACACTTGTAGATGGTGTCATGGTGAAGGCAGCGAAAAACTAGGTATGTTAAGTGTTAATCTTCTTCAAGCTATGGTTTCCAAATCGGGTTTCGTTACATAGCACTTAATAGTCAGAATCGGCCCTTGATTTTGAGATTCGGTTCACTTTCTACCTTCATATAAGCCGTAGTCGGCTGATGATCCTCACCATACTTCTCCGGAGATGGAAAAAAAATGGCGTAAAATAGTGGAATATGATATTATGTGTTGATGGAATCTTACCCATTATGTCCATTTCATCCTCATCAAACATTCCAGTTCCGTATTTAATGCCTTCATATTTGAACAGTTTGTTCAGACCGTATCCTCCGCCGCACATCACTGCACAAAGCAGAGCATATAGCAAGAAGGTCAGACGAGTTCCTGTAATCAGATGTCAGATTTATTCGGCTTGAGTTCACTTTCGATAATCGATTTTTTGACAGATACAACGTATTTCGTTGTATTTCGTCCACGTTTTAAATGTTAAAACGACACAAAATGAAAGGGTGTTTGTTACCTAAAACGGAAATAACTGTGCCACTGACGATACTTCCAACACCCTTGCCTACACCGTGGTAGAGTAACTGTATGATGTACTGTGCTGATGATTTGATGTGTGGTGGAGCGATCAACGAAATGTATGATGACGCTGAAGCCCAGGCAGTGGCCAATGCAAAACCTAGAATCGTAAAGTTCCAGCAGTTCTTCACTCCTACTATTCAATGCATGTTTCGCCGTTCTACCATCTACTCATAGATCAGTTAATATCATAGTTGTCTAAGACTTGTCACCTATAGATACTTTGCTGTTCATATCATTTATGCAGAAAAAGACCTTTTAATGTTACTGACACGTTCGGGATGTCTCGTTATCAATGACTCTTGACGAGATGATCAGTGACGGAGGCCAACTGGATGGAATAGAAAGAGTACGTATGGCTTTACCTTTTATTTTCTGCCTACTACAATTTTTCACGGCAGGTTACTAAGCGAAATACGACCGCAACGTTGCTGAGATATTTGCAAAACTCTGGACAGCAGGTGGCTATGGTGGAGAACGAACGCGCTATTGTCCTTTCCGGAGAGTAACGCGTTCACCACAACACCATACGGGTCCTTCGTTTTGCCTGTCTCTCAGCTAGTTCTATCTAGAATTTTTCCAATATCTCAGCAACGTTGTGATTGTAGTAGGTATGGCTTCACTATTTCCTTTATTATGATTAAATAGGTGGTGTCTTTGTACAAAGTTAAGACCAAGACCTCTAGTAGTACTCATAACGAAGCAATCGCTTGCTTTCTCGTATGACGTACTTTAGTGCGGATTTTGAAATAACTATTATTCCTTGCACTTGGGACTTTTTTGAGTAACTCCTTCGACAAATGTTTGGTGTTCACACGCTACTCACCTTGCAATACCTGCAATGGAACCACCATCCAAGGATTGTCCAACCAGCTTAGAATCACAAAACGACACACGTTAACACCGAGACAGATATACATCACCTGCAAGCTCGGGTTGCCATGAGGATAAGCTAAGAATAAGTGCATTTCGAGAACAGAAAACATCTAATCGCTCCATTAAGATGTCGCTCTCATAGCGCTACTTATAGACAACTTGAAAACATACGCCTCCTCTTTAATGAATAAGATCAAACAAACGATGACCGATTATTGGAAAAATCTCCAATGCGTCCAAGTTCTTCACCATCAAACGTCTACTCTTACTGGTCTACTGGTTAAGATCTTAGTTACTAGTTTATCAGCTTGACGGAATGCTTCCTAGGCATTCTATATTCATTATTCCCTTCTGTTAATGTTTCTGGCCCAGTGGTTGGAGGCGCCACTACGACAAGCAAGTGGAATCGACCCCTGCGCCCACGGCTCACCAAGCCTTCCATCTCTCCGGGGTCGGCAAATTGGTACCAGACTTGTCTGGAAGGTTAGCAGCATTGGCTCGATACATCGGCAGGCCACCGCGAGTCATTGTAAAAGCCAGATATGCATTCAATCACCTCCAACGATACTTAATGAAGTCGAATGCATGGTGCATCGCTCAGGGATTGATCAACGCCGAGAGAGAGAGAGCTTTTATAGGTGTTTAAAGAGGCTAAACATGAAGGATGGAACATGTTTCGAAACTCTACTTTGGTAACCATAATTTTTACAGTAACTCTATTGATTTAAACATTAAGAAGTTCTGAATTGAAAAAAAAGCTTGCTTCAGGCCACAGTTTCCGACTTGATAACATCGGACACATCACTGACGAAGATGCGGTGCTGGAAGGGCTCAAGGTGACTAGCAACAAAACGGAACGAACCTTGACATGACCGTATTTATTTATGACTTGAAACGTAAAGAAATAGGCGACGATTTCAGAAGCGTGGTTGACCACCGACAGTATGCCGAAAAGTATTGGTGAACCTCCAATATCCTGGAAAAAAAAAACGAATTCAGCTTTTTCACGAGCATTTCGAAAGTGATTGTAATGAAAAAATGTTATCTGAAATGTAAAGATAATGTGGTGAGATAAGATAAGATAGTTAAGATATACGATGGACGCGTGTGGCGCAATGGTCAGAGGCCCCCTGCAATACACATGGGATCGATTCCCACGCTCTTGGCCCAACAAGCTTTTAGCCGTACGGAGTCTGCAAATTGGTACCAGATTTGTCTGGGAGGATAGCAGCACTGGCTGAATACATCGGCAGGCCATCGTGACTCATTGTAAAGGATAGATTTGCATTCAATCACTTCCAAACGAAGTCGAGCGCATCCCTAAGGGATTGATCAACGCCGTGAGCTTATTTTATGTTAAGATGTGGCAAAAAGTTGACACAAAAGCATTCTTACTTGTAAATGCCAGTATAGGAACGTGAAGATAACACCAGCACCGAATCCCATTGTAGTAACTGAAGCCAAGTAAATGAGGATGTGGGTGTTAGACAGCGCTTTAGCAGCGATCCAGACCGAACTCTCAGATGCAGCATCTGCCTAAAACACACCAAAAAATCAAGTAAAGCCTAAAAACCATAAACGACAATGCCGAGTTTTAGATAACGCAGTAATTTGAGCATACTCCGGCTTAGGAACTCATTTATAACAGAGCCTATGTCCGACTTTCAATCAACCTCGGCATTGATCAAGCAATCCGTTTATAACACATCTACGACTGAAGGTTGCTGCTTGGAAGCACTTCATATTTTTAGCCGTGCGTAGGACTCAATGAAAACTTTATCCAAAAACACTTTCTGTTAACTATTTAGTGTAAAAGGATAAAAGATAAAGCTCTTGGCGTTGATCAATCCCTGAGGGAAGCGCCATGCATTCGACTTCATTAAGTCGTTAGTATCGTTGGAGGTGATTGAATGCATATCTGGCCTTTACAATGACTCACGGTGGCCTGCCGATGTATCGAGCCAGTGCTGCTATCCTCCCAGACAAGTCTGGTACCAATTTGCCAACCCCGGAGGGATGGAAGGCTTGGTGAGTCAGGGGCGCAGAAATCGATTCCACATGCGTGTCGCAGTGGCGCCTCCAACAACTGCGCCACACACGCTCAACTATTTAGTGTAGAAAATAGATTTTCAAGGTCCACATCTAGCGAACTATCTGTTGTATAAGCTGTCGATTGAATATAAAAAGTTTTACAACCGAACTCTGTGTGGCAAAATAAGCAGTGGGAAAGAATATGTACTGATAACAATACCTAGGTTATTTATACCTTCGAGCAATTCGGACAAGGAGCAGAAGTGGCAAGTGTAGAGGTCATTCGATTTGATCCAGGTGAATTTCTAATTGAACAACTATTCAACTGAAACATCCATGGTATTTCAAGCCAAAGAGCACAAGTATCAAGCGGGGATTTCTAAGTAACTCGGGATTAAGAGGACGGAAGCTTCATCTCACGAGTTTGCGTGGTGCTTATCCTAAAGGGCGTCTTGGCTAACAGACGGAGAAAAGGAGCTTGAATTGAACTGCTGAACTGCATATGGTTTTAGAAAGCTGCCAACTTTTGGTCAGTTTCTTCTTCCTCACGTTTATCCAGAATCACTCACCTGCACTTGCCTTGCTCTGGCTTTCTCAGCGACTACGTGCGACACTTCGGACTCTCGCGTGTCCATCACCAGTCCAACCACCTCATCCGGACGTGCTGTCTCGTCATCGAATTTGAATTGTGTCGCTAAACAGAAAGCACCAGGTGTTGCACAGTAAAGAACAACCAGTAACACTGAAGCTGTCGACAGCAATTTTCCCACTGGAGTGCAACATTCCACTACTTTCTAATGAATTTTCCTACTTTCAAACAATTTCTGAAGGAGACGCCATCATGGACGACGACTGGACAAGAGATAAAAGGAAATTATGCTGAAGCTCGCACCACTAGTGGAGATGAGCTACCCAGGTTACCAAGTATGTTCGAAGCCAAGATTGTTTCGAAAACAATATATTTTTGTGATCGCTCTTTATTTAGTGGTTGTTCTTTTTTCATAGCAGGGTATGATGCGAAGTACAACCATAATGGTGCTGAGATACTTGCAAAACTCCGAACTGCAGGTGTCTGCGGCAGGGAATCGAACCACGTTATTACCCTTTCTGGTTTCAATCCCGTTGGCTGGTGATTGCTGATAGCGCCTATAAAACACGGCTGAGAGAAATGTAAAACGAAGGACGCGCATGGTGTGGTGGAGAACGCGTTAGCTCTCCTCAGATAAAAGATAAGGATAAAGCTCTCGGCGTTGATCAATCCCAGAGGGATGCGCCATGCATTCGACTTCATTAAGTATCGTTGGAGATGATTGAATACATATCTGGCCTTTTACAATGACTCGCGGTGGCCTGCCGATGTATCGAGCCAGTGGCGCTATCTTCCTGGACGTCTGGTACCAATTTGCCGACCAAGGAGGGATGGAAGGCTTGGTGGGTCATGGGCGCAGAAATCAAATCCACGTGCGTGTCGCAGTGGCGCCTCCAACCACTGTGCCACACGCGTCCTCCAGATACACATACACATGTAAATTTGCATATATATACATATACATATATATATATATATATTTAGTTCCATACTTGGATGGCTCGTCCTCACTGGTCGTGCGGCCCCCAGAATAATCTCCACTTTTTTTGGTGATTTGCTGGCCTAGCCATCCTGATTCCCTGGAGTTCCGAGGTCACCTTGGCCATGGTTGCCCCAGGTCGTCCCCACCACGGGTAGTCACTCGCCGATATTGTGCATCAGATTGAGGTTTGCCACCGTGCAATTTGTGGTGTCGCAATGGCGCCTCCAACCACTGCGCCAAACGCGCCCTTCGCTAGCTCTCGGATAGGGTAATACATTTTTCTTTAGTCAACTAGTCAACCTTACCATTCCCGTTACATTCAGTTTCACCAGTACCACTGTAGAGCCAGTTGAAACTTCAGATTTCGTTTCTGACATTTTGAGCATACTTTATTATGGGGTAAATAATGCTCACTTATAAAATTGTCATCCCGTTAACGCATGGACTTCTTCGATGTGAAAAAAAACCAATTCGTATTGCAGTACTTTGTTCGTAGGCATTTAAAATTAAAGTTTTCAACTAGTCAATTGTTCGAAAAAAAGTTGTTTGTCATTCGCGGCGTAGCTCACGAGATGAGAGCCTGTTATCATACGCATGCGCACAGGTAAGACGCCTTGCCCAGCAAAGATGAACCTTTCATCGATTCGAACACATCGAAAATTGGTAATATTAAGGAATCGATTTATATTGACTGTATGAAATTGAGAAAATGTCCTGCTACACCCATTAAGTCGGTAGTCGCAGCAAACGCGATCTGAGAGAGATAAGTGCCAAGATTTTTTGTCAATCCCACTGGCCAAGCAAAAAATGGTCTAGGAAAGGAGCTCCAGATTTGAAATAATAGGTGAACACCATCACTTCTTAGATAATACAGGAAATTTAACCCACCTAAAAGCATCGCTGCACACATGAAGATACTGCACATCACAAAACACAGTGTGTAGTTTTTCTCGGTGGTATTCGTGGTAGGACACGGATGATTGCGGAATGTGTCCGAATAGTCAAGACCTGAAGCCAGACATAGATTTCATTTACATTAGAGTTTTCAGCGGATAGAAGCTCCTGGATATGCGAAGACCGGATGCGGAAAGCGCAGATGCAAGCAAGGTTAATACGAGAAAGTTGAGCTTAAGATTAGAAACACCGCAAGATTTTAGGGCTTAATAAATGTTTCTTCGATTTCATAAAAAAATGAGAAATGTCCTTCCCTTGTTCGATAAAAATTAATACAATTTGTTAATGTATTTTTCTAGTTTCTATTAGCAACTGGAGAAAGTAACATGCAAAGGTAACCCATTCCACAAACTTAATGTCCGAGATTTCAGTATCACATTAGGAATGGTCAATGACAGTGAATTAACGGTGGGAAAGTTCGGAATAAGAGAAAATGAGAACAGGACCGCCTTGTTGAACTCCTATCCACAGTAAGTTTCTTCATTAAAAGTCATTTTTCCAGAAGAAGATGGGATTCACCTAAGGGCGCCACACAGGGACCTCATTCTTGGAAATATTGTCTGAATGGTAGCAAAAAGGGGTAGTATAAAATGATAACGTTCTGAACAAAGACTACAAACTTGTACATAAGGATTTAAATGTTCTTCTGAACACCGTTCAGTTCTTTAGCCAAAAAATTCAGATCGTATCTTCAGCACCGCCAAGGAATTCCCCGGAGGCGAAAAAAAACTGCAGCTTCAACCTATGACAAGACTCTCAACATGGTTGATAATAAGTGTTGGTGCCGAATACTTCTGCAAGATAACTTAACTGATAAGGGCAGAAAAGTGCTTAGAAGTAATTCAAGTAAGAGACGGTCTAAGAAAGTGTTGCCGGCATCTATGCGAATATAACATTCTGACGCCAACCGCGATGAATAAAAGTGGGAAAACGACCAACAACAACTATTGAATAGAAGTGATAATGAATAATTTTAACAGCTCTACATCAATCTTTCACTCGTCATAATTGACGTCCCAAACTCAAAAACCACCACTGTAGAAGACTTTAAGACCAGATAACATCACAACTAACAAGTTCACCAGAGTCTTCTCCATCCGAAGTGGAAACCAGAAGCCTACCTGGACAAACTGTTATACATAATCTTTTTGTAACACATTTTGTAACTTACGCTCAAAACAAAAGGATGGCTAGTTATTGGAGGACCTAGTACATCGTTATCCTACAGAAGAAGGGTGACCAAAGAGGTTTTCGTAACCGGTTTGCTTGCTGACTGTACTCTACAAGATTGCCGTCCAGCGCGTCTTATCGTGTATATCAGGAATCCTTGACGAAGTTCACAAATCACTGTGGGATACTCATGCACGCCATCATACTCGAAGCGAATGACCATCGTGGACGACGATTGCGAGACAAAGAAACCAATGGGAAATGTGCTGGCGTACATCTCTTGAAGACAGGTCGTTCAAGTAAATCAGTAGGTAACTTACTCGCTATTCAATCTACGCAAATTTCATTCGTTTAGACGGTTTATTCATCGTTAGAGATCATAGGCACCTATCAGAATTGCAGTTGGATGAACTTAAATTATTCTAAAATATAACTAAAACGAAGGACCCGCATGGTGTAGTGGTGAACGCGTTACTCCCCGGAAAGGACAACAGCGCGTTCGTTCCCCACCATAGACACCTGCGGTTCAGAGTTTTGTAAATATCTAAGCATCGTTGTACTTATATTTCGCATTACAATCTGCCATTAAAAATAGTAGAATCAACAGAAACTAGGAAGGACGCTTGGGCTTTCAATTATGTAGAATATCTGAACAACTCGTTGATGAAATGCTCAGCGTTTTCCGGGATTCCCTTTCGATTCTGTTTTCGGCTGCTTTCATACTTCTTCATAATTCCATTCTAAACTCACCATTAATCTCAAAGAGCATATTTTTCATAGTAAATCATAGACTTATCCATGAAAGCAGAGGTAAATTGGGCTTAGCTAAGCGAAAAATGACTTGAGAATTTATTGGCGGCTGATAGAAATGCGAACATACTCACCGACTCCCATGACGAACATGGCCAGACCCCAACCAACGGACGCGAACAAGCGAATCTTGCCAAACTGAAAGCAGTAACTACTTATGCCGACCTAACGTATTCAATACGAATCGATCCAGGTCGGATGTTGTCGAATTTCTCAAAACTTTTCTTCTTCCAAATTAATGCGCAATTTGTGATTTTATTCCTTCTGTACATGTTTTAACAACAATTTCTTTTCGAATGCTCCACTCAGGCACGTCAATGCAAAGTGTATTTTATGCATCCTCGGTCCGCACGACTGTAGTACAGTAAAAATTGTGTTTCTAGTAAATTTTTAAAGGTCACGATATACGGTAGCAAAACAGTAACTCACCAAATCTACGAATTCAAACTCAAGTGTACACAGTGCAACCAGCTCCAAATATTAATAAGACCAAGGATTTGTTAACGAACACACACTGCAATGCTTGTTTAGAGAATTTCATCGTGGCCAACTAAGCCTGAGGGAGCTCGCGGAGTTCCTTCTGCTACCAATGATAATGATTTGAAGGTCTTGGATTGTTGAAGTAAAATCCATGGACAACCGCATCTGTTAAGGTTGAGCGAGCAGTGACACGAAACTCTGCCTCATCCACAATATTACACAGATCTCTCATCTATCCTTTAGCACTTCTTTACGCATTTCAACAAATTCCTGGGCGACAAAATGGTTCAGAAACTGAACCAAGTCCAAAGCTACCTTCAACAACTTCAGGATTTCAGGATTTTGGGCAGTCGGGCAGAGTAAACAAACTTGTTCCCATCTGAGAAACTGTGCAGATTCTAATGAATTTTATTCAGATTATAAAGGTTACCTTGAGTTGAGATATTGAACTTTACTGGTATAAGCTGAGATTCCGGATTTACATCCGAAGAGCCTCATAGCTTGACAAGACAGAAAGGTGTTCATGATTCCACATTATTTCCATTCATGCAAAAATAGCAACAAAGGGCGCGTGTGGCGCAGTGGTTGGAGGCGCCACTGCGACACGCACGTGGAATCGATCTCTGCGCCCATGGCCCACCAAGCCTTCCATCCCTCCGGGGTTGGCAAATTGGTACCAGACTTGTCTGGGAGGATAGCAGCATTGGCTCGATACATCGGCAGGCCACCGCGAGTCATTGTAAAGGCCAGATATGCATTCAATCCCCTTCAACGATTCTGAATAAAGTCGAATGCATGGCGCATCCCTCATGGATTGATCAACGCCGAGAGCTTTATCCTCTATTCTTTATGCAAAAATAATTGTATCTTCAGTTGTTGTGTTAACCATTAAAACCTCAATGGTCTTCGCATCGACATACATAAGTCATATAGGGTAACAATATTAATGAATTCCGTAGGCTAACAATGCTTAAACTTCCTTATATGTACTTCCGTCTCAACTCAACATTGAGGTAGAGTTTTTGCTGTGACTAACCTTTTAGACCAATAGCTTTCTCCATTGAAAGTGAGCCATGAAGTAGTAAACGATCTGATCAGTATTATATTCCTTAAATGGTCGGTGATCCCCAGCATTTGTTGCATTCAATTCTTTTTGTCGCATCCATCATCCACTAAGACGTTTGAACTTTCCACGTATGGGTTCTACTGCTTGAGGATTGCTGCCTTCTTTAGAAACGTCGTTAAAAGCTGGTCGAGTCGATTTTCTCACGAGTCATGACATAGCTATGCTAGAGCGCAGCTGCGTGGATTTTTATAAGTTAGACCCTTTGAAGTCTGGCACAGATTTCTTGACACAGGAAAGAAGAAGAGCTTAAATTAAGAAGCCTAAATCGGTGCCCGGCCAGAACCGTGCTCGTGCTGAACGGTATCACTACCACTTCTACTTCCCCTTTAGAATGATTATCAAGGAGAATATAACTCATGCTTCTCTACGCTACTACGTTCATGATATCTAATTCACTGTTTTCTGTGGTTTGCTACATTGTCATCCTAGCCCTTTGGTGAAGTTGTTCCCATGAGATGACCGCTTTATCAAATGATTTATCAACGAAAAATTGGATAAGTGAGTGAATATGCTTCCACTTATTGAATTGTATATCACTGCTTGTCGATAATAAAGCTCTAAAATCTCTCGACGTTGATCAATCCCTGAGGGATGCTTCATGCATTCGACTTTATTAAGTATCGTTGGCGGTGATTGAATGCATATCTGGCCTTTACAATGACTCGCGGTGGCCTGCCGATGTATCGAGCCAATGCTGCTATCCTCCCAGACAAGTCTGGTACCAATTTGCCGACCCCGGAGGGATGGAAGGCTTGGTGGGCCATGGGCGCACAGATCGATTCCACGAGTGTGTCGCAGTGGCACATCCAACCACTGCGCCACACGCTCCCCTCTTGTCGATAATGCCGGGAACAATCGAAGAACAAACAGCTTCCTTCCCCACGATCTAGGTGATGTTGATGTTAATCATTTAAACAGGAATAATTCCACTACTCACTGTTCTCCTTTGAACTTTTACAAACAGAGAGATGTGTTCCTACACGTCAGAAGTACAACTATTATTAACAAAAAAAGGAAGTTACTACATCCAAAATTTAAAAGCATGGATTAGAAACCAGCAAGTTCCATGGCTACTTGCTGTTTCCACTAATTTCTTTTGAATTGATTTCGGGCCTCACTGGTGCAGGAGAGCCGAATTCATCAAGACGCTGGTCGCAATAAAAGAATGCCTCAGTGGTAGACAGCGGTAAACTTCTGATGAAATACTCTCACAGATTATAACGAAGGTGAAACAATGTTCTACGAACATGGTCCAATTTCTAGAACGGTTGGCCGTTTTTGGACCATTAATGAGAACTTTATAAGAAAAGAAAATAAAGGAAACTTATAGAATACTTTAAAGGTAATTAGTTAAATTAGAATGCCGACATTTTTCATGTGATGCCTACTTTTTTAAACGGCAGGGTGTTCGGTGAAATGTAACCGTAATGATGCTGAGATATTTATTAAACTCCGGACCGCTGGTGTCTGTGGTGGAGACCGAAAACGAAATTACTTTTTGCCGGGGTTTAACGAGTTCAACACCACACCATGCGAGTCTTTCGCCTGTCTTTCACCCGTGTTATTGACCTACAGGGGCTACCACGAACTATCTGTTAATAGAGTTGATCTAGGGACCATAAATTAGCATCGAACCCAGTTAAGCTGAAGCTGTGGTATAAATAACAATGCCGTCACTTTTTATTAATTGCCTACTCTTTTTTTTTTCAATGATAGGGTATTATGTGACTGAGGTGATTGTGTAGATGATTGCCGATACCATCTATAGGTCAACAACACGGCTGAAGGGCAGACGAATCGAAGGAGGAGTATGGGTGGTGGTTAACGCGTTAGCCCCCGCAAAGGGTAATAGGGTGTTCGGTCCCCACCGCAGAGACTATCGGTCAGGAGTTTCGCAGGTATTTCAGCATCACTATAGTTGCAGTTATAATAGTTAAGTCTCAAAAAGTTTGTTTATAAGTCAAATGATTAAATAGAAGCACCTGCTGTGGAATGGAGAAGAATTTTAGATGAAATCAGTGAACACATTTTAGGTTTCTCACTAAAAACAGCTATAGTTATTTTTGAAGATCTTTTTCTCGAAAGAAATTTTTGTAGGAAAGAAGATCATTCATGAATTGTGGAAACAGAGTTGCCATCAAAAATCTCCTTTAGTAAGGAGATGAAACACTTTATGAGATTCCGGAAAGCGTTTTCAAGCAGTCTCACCTCCTGTGGATTATCTTTGGTGGCGTTCAGGGTGGCTGCGTCGGCCAATACCAATGCTGGTGATGAGAAGAACTCACCAAGTGCGATCAGAAGTAACAGTAACATGAACGCCTAGATGTTTTCAAAAATAAACTTATGAATGAGAGAAATTCGAGTAAATGTGGAAAAGGAATTCGTCCAGTTAATTTACTCAGATAAATGTTCTGTTTACACGTGTGTATAGATTTAATAGTGACCAAAACAAAGCCTGAATTACCTAATTTCATATAAACCATGTTTTAGCTAATCTAAATGACTCATCTTGACATTTACGGTGTGAATTCAAACATTTCTTGCATTTCCTTGGCATTCTCCTTCGAGCTTTTTGGGTGTGGGCTCGCCTTATGCTTGAGGATTGTTGTCTTCTTGATGAATGTCGTTGAACGCTCTACTCTCCCACCCGAGATTGCTGCGCTAGATCGTCCCTACGTGCATTTTATGGAGTGAGTTTGGCCAAGATAAGTCTGGTACCAGTTTTCCGACCACGGAGGGATATGAGGTTTGGTAAGCACAGGACGAGGTCAAACCAGTATCATGCTTGTAATGGATAGCATCGCTACCACGGTGTTTCCAGCCACCTAACCGTCTTCTAAATAATGGAAAAGCTGCGAAATCCGCTCATAGAACAACAGTAGCACTTTGTATATTCCTAGAGAATCTAATGCTGCATCTTATTTTCATATTGTCGTGCACACGAATCTCTCTTATTTCTGTTCCTGCCGTGACTACCTTAAGCATATTGCTAAATATCTCTAACCTGTGAAGCTGCTTTCAATAAACTGCTTTTATTTTTGAAACTATTTGAATTCGATTTATAAAAACAAAACGAAAGAGGAAGATCCGCGAAATGCCAGCAACACTATTCAAAGGCACAGAAGTGATTGAAGGAAGGAAAGGGATACTTCCATTGAAGACAGGTCCATTTACGTAGATTACAATTTGAAGAAAGGTATAGTACGACGTGTTACCTGCTCGACAGCCGGCTGACGGTAGACGCGGGTCGAATGCGGGGGCGATACAAGCACACCGTATTCGGATTCGTCGTAGTTACAGACCTAGGCAAATACCGTATTGACATTTTGAGACTGCAAAGTTCTGTCCATTCTTAAAAACACTTTTATTGAAGACGTCTTAACTTAAGGCTTCTCCACTTCCACATCAGCCTTTCGGAAATGTGTTCCGCTGAGACAGCATGTAACATTCTCGTCTCCAATAATGTTTTCAAGTTGGAACAATGCTATTATCTTCTTCGAAAAAAAGGGAGTCTAAGTTTCAGAGAAGGAAATCTTTAGTTAGAAATTCGAGACACATAGACTCTTTATAGGCCAAGAGATGAAAGTGGCATAAAAAAATCGACATTTAACGTGGAAATTATTCTGCCACCCACACAACTAGTGAGGGCTAGCCACCTAAGTATCCAATAACTAGTAAGCATGTGTTTTCTCATGTATTCCACAATAAATGTGAAGATTTCATCGGGAAGAATCATTCCTGTCGCAGACAAATCGCATTAAGATCTTCATGCGGACTGAGATACGACAAGGCATAAACGGGTAAACTTTTACGCAGAATTGATAAGGATAAAATGAGTTATGAAGCTTGTACCATTCGTACCTGGTCTCGGGTGATATATTCGGGAGCAATGCCGGCCACCATATCCTCTTCGTTGTCGAATGTGCTCAGATCGATGATTTTCTCAATTATCTCTGAAAACATGTGCACGTAACTATTCCTTTATATATCACCTTCTTTTTTTTCCCTCAAACGTGAGGTACATACAAAATTATTACTAATGATAAAGAACCATCCTAGGAAATTACCACCACTTCTTCTTGGCAAAAGGAGTTTCCCGATGGTCAAACTGCACTAGTGGGATAGTGTGATTTCGTTCACGCATAGAGATTATAGAGGCTGAAAAAAGTTCGATACCTCGATCTAGAAACCCAGGACTACATATCCCTCGACATACTACGACTCTAGGAGCAAACTGTGGGTCGAAAACATTACAAATAAAAGAATTCGTACTGTTTTGAAGTGAAATAGACATAAATAAAGATTCTATTGGTACTAATCGAATGAAAAAGGTAAAAAAGATAAAGCTGGCGGCTTTGATCAATCTCTGAGGGATGCGCCATGTATTCGACTTCATTAAGTATCGTTGGAGGTAATTGAATGCATATCTGACCTTTAACTTTCAGTGGCTTATCGATGTATCAACCTGCTGCTATTCTCCCAGACAACAAAACTGGTACCAATTTCATGACCACGGAGTGATAAAAGGCTTGGTGAGCCTGTGGCGTGGGACTGAACCCACATGTATTTCAGGAAGCCTCTTACCAATGCTCTACACGCGTCCCTACTTTTATATTTAGTAATCATGTTTAAACGAAACATTATTGATACAAACAAAACAAATGGGAAAGTAACAAAGCTTTTGCATGTGGTACTCTATAGAACTCTCTCATGAAAAAGGAATGTTCTACTAGTTGCCATTTAAGAAGGGATAAATAATAAAGCTCCTCGTGTTGATCAATCCCTGGGGGATGCGTCATGCATTCGACTTGATTAAACATCGCTGGAGTTGATTGAATGCATATTTGGCTTTTACAACGACTCGAGGTAGCGTAGCGGTCTATCGAGCCAGTGCTGCTATCCTCCCAGGCAAGTGTGGGATCAATTTGCCGACCCTGATGGGATTGAAGGCTTGGTGAACCACGAGCGCGGAGATCGATCCTGTATGTGTATTGCAAGGCGCCTCTGAGCACTGCGCCACACGCGCCCCATTTAATAAAGATGGTTACTAAATAAAGTATTAAACTGCCATTAACACTTACGATTTTCTGTGCCACGTCTTGCCCGAGTTCGGCCAACCACGGCTTCCTTTAGCATTCCTAATGCTCCACCACGAACCACAACCCCAGCTGGTACTAACATCATCTGACATGACTTGTTTCCACCTAAATAATCTCAATCGGAAGAAGCTGTACAGAGGTTCGATAAACAGTACAACTAATGTTTCGATTCTCTTTTTTGCACATCAAAACGAGCATGAAAACAACATTCTCTCCTGCTATATACAGATATCGATTGATTTTTTAAAAATATTTCTGGGGTTATGGATAATCCGCCAGGTGCAAACATACCTGGCACAAGAACCACGCAATAAGGAGTGATGGGTTGCACGAACCCGACTGCTAACGTGAAGACAATCCACGAGCCAAGCGAAAACAGCAACAGCAGCTTTTGTTTCCTTGAATGGAAACTTACATATTATAAAAAAATTACATATTATGCTTATGAAAACTTACATAGTCACGGCAGTATATATATATATATATATATATATATATATGTACATATATATACATTTATGTAAACGCTATAGCTCTAAAGGGCGCGTGTGGCGCAGTGGTAGGAGGAGCCACTGCGACACGCACGTTGAATCGATCCCTGCGCCCATGGCCCACCAAGCCATCCATCCCTCTGGGGTCGGCAAATTGGTACCAGACTTGTCTGGGAGGATAACAGCACTGGCTCGATACAATGGCAGGCCACCGCGAGTCATTGTAAAGGCCAGATCAACGCTGAGAGCTTTATCCTTTTATCCTTTTATAGCTCTATAGCATAGCTCTATTAGTAAATAGCTCTAATAAGGATAAGATCCGCCGAAACATTAGTCTGTGAATAAATGATAAATGATAACAGACTCGTGTCTACAAACGAAGAAAATAGCGAGTTGGAGCCACAATCCTTAAGTAATAGGATAAAGGACAAAGTATTTAGCGTTAATCTGTTTTCTAGCTAAAAAAAATCTGTCCACCTCGGTTAGTTTGATGGTCTTGGTAAAAGTGTGGCACAAAAACGAACCAAAAGCCTCGGTTGTACTGCATAGTATCTATAGCTACTGCGCCACACATGACCTATTTGAAGTGGTCCGTAATAATAAGAACAACAATATTCACAGATGCGAACGATTAAGAGAAGAGGATGCTATTGTGCGTAACATAAATATCGATCAGGTGTTACAATCTAATCGATATATATATTTAGCATTATTGATGTGAGGTCAAGGTGCGCAAACGTTGTCAACCATGAACATTTCCATTCGTTTTTCATTTGAATTAGCTTTCTCATTTACAGCTTTCTTATACTTCAAAAGAGCTCGTTTTTAGCTCTAAATTTCACTTATTACGTCTCTTCTTGGTCTACACAAAGGTTTTCTTGATGGTTTCGAAAGTGTATTTCATAGTCCTACAATACTTTAATAGATGCAAAATCAATCTGTGATCTGTCCTTTTATTTTTAGCTGTGCTATTTTCCTATTTCCTGAGGATTTGTTCCTTGATTAAAAACTTGAAACTCTGACGCTCTGCCCAACACTCGTTCCGTTTGGCTAATGGTTACTGTTACAAAAACTATACCACTAATGAAATGATGTAATTTATCGGAAAGTGTCAGTCAGGTGTGCGTGTGGCGCAGTGCACAGAGGCACCTTGCAATACACACAAAGGATCGATCCTTGTGCCCATGGCCCACCAAGCCTTCTATCCCTTCGGGGTCGGCAAATTGCTACCAGACTTGTCTGGGAGGATAACAGCACTAGCTCGATACAATGGTAGGCCACCGCGAGCCATTGTGAAGGCCAGATATGCATTCAGTCATCTCCAACGGTGCTTGATGAAGTCGAATTCATGGCGTATCTCTCAGAGATTGATAAACGCCGAGAGCTTTATCGTTTTTTAACTTGTCAGTAAAATGGCGCTATTGTAACTTTCGACCGTCCAATTTCATTTCAAATTAGTTGATACCAATTTTCACATAACGTGCTCAAAGGAGACCGAAAATAATTTTGGGGAAATGCAATCGCCTTGCCTAACGCCTTTCTCTAATGCAGAAAACATTGGGATGGAATCCATTTCAAAATTACTGACTGGATTATTCTGAGATTTATCCAGAAAATCTTATGCGACACTCTGACGCCAAGCAACGTTAGATGTGAATGAGTACATATCAGACCTATAATGGCTCGCGGTGGCCTGCCAATTTATCGAGTCAGTATTGCTATTCTCCCACACAGGTCTGGCACCAATATGCCGACCCCGGGAGGATTAAAGGTTCCGTGGGCCCTGGGCAAGGGACTTAAGCAATGAACACATGTGTATTCCAGGGCACTTCCAACTAGTGCGAAAACGCACCTATTTTTTGATTAATTTTTTACTTAATTAGCTTCCCTACAACAACACAACTCTATGAACTGTGTGATAAAACAACAATGATGCTGAGATATTTGTAAAACTGCGGACCGCAGGTGTCCGCGGTGGAGAACGAACGTGCTATTACTCTATACGGGAGCTAACGCTTTCACCACTACACCATGTGGATCTTTCACTTTCACCCTACGAACTGTATTTGTAAAAGTTTCCCTTTGATTTACTACCTCTTGTAAAAGAAACAATTCGAGGATTTCCATTTTTTATAAAGATACAGTTTATTTTATCCTTTTATAAAGATAAGGTTCTGAAAATTGCCCACACTATTTCTGTAGAGCAACGCCCTTCATTCACCTCTTCGCAATCGCAATTTTTTCAATATGATTCTAGGCTGAAGAGGTGCAATGACGCTCAAGGCTTTTCTGTTGAGTTCCCAGCAATTCAGAAAAGAGAAACACTGGTCATTTCACTGGAATTGGGTCTCTTGGGGAAAGGAAACTATTTTGAGAAACAATATTGCAGAACACGGAGGAGGGAAACAAAGTAGAAAAGGGGGTAATTGCCCGTGACGAATGGCTCCCCTCCACTGGTTTCAAATTGAGAATTTTCCCATGCGAAACTAAGACCAGCTGGGACATAACCTACACCTACCGTAGTAAGCATTACGGTGGAATAGTCATTCATAAGTAAAAAGCTTTATAGGTAAGTGAAAGACAACGACCAGAAGAATATTCAGAAGATATTTAGAATAAATCGCTCGAAGGAAGTCAGTTCCTAAAGAAAGTATTCGTGCATTTTACTGTGCTCGTTGTATGACAGAGGTGACTGAGATGCATCTTGTCTGTACGGTGATTTACAGTGAGCCGCCTTTGTATTAAGATTATTGTCCTCCCATCTCATCTCTTAGCAATTCACCGATACCGTAAAGGTGAAGAGCTTTATATCCCGGAGCACGGGATTTGACCTACGACCAAGTGAGTATTATAGGCGCCTTTGACTACTACGCTACAAGCACTCACTCAGTTCTAGAACAAAAACGGATAACAGTGAAATAAGCTGAATGCAGCGTACCGGTTGGAGGTAACTGTGTGCCCTGAGCAAAACAGGCTCTCCATCCTATTGGGGTGGATAAAAAAAATAAAGCTCTCGGCGCTGATCCATCCCTGAGGGATGCGTCATGCATTCGACTTCATTAAGTATCGTTGAAGGTGATTGAATGCATATTTGGCCTTCACAATGACTCGCGGTGGCTGGCCGGTATATCGAGCCAGTGCTACTATCCTCCCAGACAAGTCTGGCACCAATTTGCCGACCCCGGAGGGATGGAAGGCTTGGTGGGCCATGGGCGCAGGAATCGATTCCACGTGCGTGTCGCAGTGGCGCCTCCAACCACTGCGCCACACGCGCCCCTTAGGGTGGATAATTGGTACTAATTAGTACAAGATGTTCTTGAGTGGACAAAAAACAGAATTGATACCACGGTAGGCCACCTCAAGCCATTGTGTATGTAGGCCAGATATGCACTCAGTAATGTCTATTATGTCAAGGAATTATGCTACGGATGGAATAGGATGCATGCCGCATCAATTGGGGATTAATCAATAACAAGAGTTTAATCTATTATCGCTATGATCTTGAAATAAAATAGAAAAGCTCTTGCAAAAAGTGTTTAAAGCACATTTCCAGAGCTCGATAACGTTTAAAATCACCTGAAACGATTGGCGAAAGAAGCCCAAAACGGTCCCGAAGCGAATTCGATGAGGGGACGACATCCGAGGAGCATTCCAGTCTATAGAAATGCGAAAACGAAGGTAGCAGGGAAAAAAAGGAACATTGTCATTTTTACAATTTGAAAAATTGTGTAAAAAACAATAAAGAGCTCTCAGGCACAAGTACTTTCTAACTTGTATGGAAATTCAAATTCTTAATTTACAACTTCTAAAACCAAATGCCATTTGATCCCTGCATCGATCAATAAGCCACCATTTTCCTGATAAAAGCTGTTGTTATAATAGCTACTGCACAAGCATGAGTAAGGTTTCAAACATTGCTAGTCAAATGCGACGTTTCTGGCTTATAACAAAAGCGGGCGACGAGAGGAAATAACACTGAATACGGCGAATTCTGTCGGAACGTTAGCCAGACGGCATAAGTGTCGTTAATGTTTTTCATGAATAACATCGTGTCAATTTGCTCAGGAACAGTAACTTATTCAGTCTTATGTTCTGGACTCTATTTCGTAGCTGTTATTACCATAAAGTGGTGGAAATCTGGATGACTTTCTGGATTTTCTGAAAGAATCTCTGATGTCGAACACTTCACTTCATTCCCTTTCTTCTTAGACGGTCTGCTAGATTTATAACAGGGTGGCGCATAATGAAATATCTTAGATTCGTAAATTATTAAGAGCTAGAGCAATCGCTTCGCGCTAGTCCATCTACGGACATTAACAACGACCATATCTATCGCCCCATTGCGGAATCTATGCGGTGGATTCGTTGAGCGGAATGGGAAGCAATTCATAGAGAACAGCGAACGTAGAAATTGCTTGTTATTACTACTCTACAACCGTTAAAGGCTGGAAATCTCAAACAGAGACAAATTTACTTAATACTGACAACGTTTCGGACTACTTGAAGAAACAACAAAATACGGCTTAAACATCAGCTTCGATGAGAAAGAGGTCAAAAAAGGATTATAGCTGCTTTGAAGAGAAGAATGATCGCCTACCTGTGCGGCAGTCATCCCGAGTTGTTTGAAGTAAACAGCTAACAAAGGAAAAAGCGATCCAAATGATGCAAAATATGCTAGATAGAATAGTCGACAAATGAAGGCGTTCCGTGGAAAAATTCGACCGAACAGTGATATCGTACGCTCACCGGCCGAATTCTCCATGATCGAAGAATACTTGCGCTTTCGGGAATCTAAATGGAGTTAGCCTTCTCGAAGTTTTATGTCCTAGCTGTGCCGCTGTCGATGCATTAGGTAGGATGTTGTGTTGACGTCAGTGAAGGCAGCCGCTGCCGAGTGAGTGACGACGACGATCAATGAAGCAACGCGGACTGGGAGTGGATGAGTTCCAGAGAAACGAGTAGGAAGACCACGAATATCGATAACACTCATTGCCAACGAGCAGATTCCAGGTAAAGCGATTGTCGTGGAATTCATCAAGCTTCGAAGCGACCACGTTTGGACCATTTCTCTCATTCCGGTGACATTCATGATGATTGTAAGTCTCCTCAGTGATCGATATCACTTTTAAACAGGTTTTGGATCAACCTCGTGAACGGCTGTAATGTTTTAGTTTTGGGTGCTCTGATGCTCATCACTGGTCAGTTTAGTGAACCTTTTTAATGAGAAGCGACAAAGCAGTGCGGTTCAGCTACTCCTCGGTACAACTCCTGAGGTACAACTCCTGAGGAATACTTGGTTATATGTAGTGCTGGATCGGCTCCATCCCGGGCTTGCCAAGCTTCTTGTCCTTTCGGGATCGAGAAATTGGCACCGAACGTGTCTGGGAAAAGTTCGCCCTCTGCGATCCAATTGGGAACGCTTTAGCCCGTCTGTCTTAGGACTTCAGAAAGAATCTACTCGGGCAGCATTCGGCGATATCCATTACGATGAGAAAGTCCTCAAGCAACGGGCAAGCCCTCAAATAAAAAGTTAGTAGTCCTTCATGGATAATAAATACGAGGTAACAAATCGAATGAGAGATGAGCCGGGATCCGCGTCGTAGATGTGAAAAACTGTTCGCTTAGAAAAAAATTTTCTTTTAGATGAGTATATATGAACAGTTAGGTAAAATGTTGGAAGCAATTCCTCGATACACAACATGATTTTTGATTATCTCATTCCCACATGTTCATCATCCATAGATATTCTTATTCTGCACAATGACTGCTGGGAATATGGTCCATTGGGTCAGAAGTGGTGTCCGCTTGATTGACGAGAGCAATAGACCTGCTCGCCCACCATGTAAATAGTTTATCATTGGGACGTTTTTTCTCCTAACTTCTTCTTGATCTGCCATCCTTCATTCGTCATCAACGAACTTTCGACATTTATTTTTAGACTGGTTCCCTTTCGCATTTGTCTGTCACTCCGTGGGTGCTACACCCACAAATTTTTCAACATCGTTGAGTTATCAGTCTATGTTCTAACTGTATAGGAAAGGCCGTGGAGAGAGGTCATTATTCCCTATTCTGCAGTTTAGTCTTCGAAGAAAGGCAGGAATTTCTCGTGTTGTTTGTTCAGTAATTGTCGTTGGGCGTGTGGCGCAGTGGTTGGAGGCGCCACTGCGACACGCACGTGGAATCGATCCCTGCGCCCATGGCCCACCAAGCCTTCCATCCCTCCGGGGTCGGCAAATTGGTACCAGACTTGTCTGGGAGGATAGCAGCACTGGCTCGGTACATTGGTAGGCCACCGCGAGTCATGTAAAGGCCAGATATGCATTCAATCACCTCCAACGATACTTTATGAAATCGAATGCATGGCCCATACCTCAGGGATTGATCAACGCCGAGAGCCTTATCCTTTTGAGAGCTTTTACCATGCCATGGGAAAAGAACAGGCAGTTAATGAAAAGTGATTACATTGTGAATCACAGCAACGATTTAACTGTGCTCAATGCTGGTTTGTTCTTCCTAGCTGTCCAGATCAATCCTGTTGACGGGTGATTGCTGATAGTAGCTATAAAACACAACTGAGAGAAAGGCGAAATGAAGCACCCGCATGGTGTGATGGTGAACACGTTAGCCCCGGAAAGGGTAATAGCGTGTTCGGTCCCAACGCAGACACCAGCGGTCCGGAGTTTTGCAAATATCTCAGTATCATTGTGATCATTGTTACTATTATTCTTATTCTTCCCAACCATTTACCACTTCATCGTGGCTAGGCGGTGTTCTGAGGTGTCCGGTTACGAGGTACAGCAACGGATTCATTCCCTTAGCAGAGCCACCCAAGCTGAGAAGGAGACCTGTGTTTCTATCGGGAAACACGGCTAAGAGTAAACTAACAAGGATCCGTCCTGGTATCATCAAACTATTCGCGGGGTGGCAAATCTCCCTCTGATCCATGAGGGCGGTGATTGCGTGCGGTGGACACGACCAGAGGTAGATTTTGGCTAGGCTGACCTGGAGACACCATGGAGCCACAATGGTTAAACCAGTGAAACTCCAAAAATTCGAAATTATGCAGAGGCCCACACAACCAGTGAGGAAGGGCCATCCACGTATCGAAGCAAGTGTTATTCTCATTAATAGTAGTCGTAATATTAGTAGCAGAAGTAGCTCTCACCCGAGCTTTTGGACGTAGTTGTGAAGTATTCACCAACGTGATTAACCCTCGCTAAAGAACAATATGTTTGGTTCTCATTACCACAATTATCATGATCATTAATCCTAGGACCGACTTTCTACTAAGTTCAGCGTAGTTCAAATCAATTCACTGTATTCTTGGTGAACAAACACGGGGTCGTTATTCGACTCTTTATTCTCGAAAAAGCTGATATTTCGGCGAATTTCGTCTTCTTCGAATGGTGGGAAGTTCAAGTTGACTGCAACCCCAAAGCAGAAGATACAAGAAACCACGACTTCAGTCGTATTAAAATAAATTCAGAGCAAAGACGTTTCCGGAACGGATGATTCCCTTTAGAATGACTCGCGGTGGCTTGCCGATATATCGAGCCAGTGCGGCTATCCTATCCTTCCAGACCAGTCTGGTACCAATTTGTCGACTCGGTAGGGAAGGAAGGCTTGGTAAGCGAGGAGCACAAAATAAACGGGGCCTCTTTGTAGTCGAAATTATTGTTTAGGGCATGGTGGGAAAACCATCTGCGTCTATCCCGAGAGGCTACAGATTCGTAGCCATTGGAATTGGCTATTTGTCGCGTCAATTTCGGGGATTCTTGTTCTGCTCTATTCCTGTGCACACACTGGTTGCTGTTCGAAACATGCTTCTTACAAGCGCCATTTTGTGTGTGATGGGTGAGAGGGAGGTAATAAACTAGCTTGTTTCTACTGCTTGGCTTTGGGTACCATTTGGTAACACAGCAGTTTTCGGGTAGGTTAATTTGAGCGTTCAGAAATGGAAACCAGTTTTCCTTCGGTTTCTTTTAAGGAAACATAATGTACTCGGACTGATCATTTAATGGCTCAGAGCATTTGCCCATCCCTTCTTGTCTGGATCCCACCATTATTATTATCACTAGTCATATTACGTAGGAGTTTCTCTCTGTGATTACAGCTGCAGAATAGTATTTGCGACTTTTTAAACGATTTCTTATGGTTGGATTCGCCTGAGTTGGTAGGCGAACATCAATCCTGTGCATGAATAAAGTCACGGATGTTGTCTTAAGGTAAACACGTTCTCCCTATACAACTAACTAGGTTACCCGTGTTGGTGCGTAGTGCAAGCGCTCAGCGAGTGAGCCATATTCCTCGCGTATGTACTCAAATAGCTTGGAGAAATGTTTCGGGCATATCGAATTGGCTTTATTAGCCAACGTTGTGCCTCATTAAATCTATACTGGAAAACAGTTATAAAGGTGGATCGCTTTTCACGATACGTTCGTTCGAAGATAAGCCGTATCTTCGAACGTACACCACCACAGATTTGGAATAATTGAACAGATGCTCAATTCGTGGGATAGTAAGATCTGAAGCTTTATTTGATTTTACTAAAACTGGTAATACGTATGAACGACAACCGATAGACAGGAGCCGTTAGTGACTGGATTCCTCGGGATGTTAATTACACTGCAGGAAGACCAACAACTCGATGGTCAGAGCTCTTCACGAAAATCCTAGAAGAAAGAAATGATGCTCGACGAGTTCCTAGATCGAGCAGAACCCACTGAGCTACTCCTACACGCGACAGGGAAAAATGGAAGATTTGCTGGCGCCCGCCCGAGTCATTCGATGACCAACGGGACTACAGGTGGTACAGGTCACTGAAATTGGCACGTCTATTAAGAGTTATTTTTCTTTATAAGTCACTCCTATTTCAGAACTCAACAGATTTTTCTTACAAGATAGGGATACTGCGGCGATTCACCATATGTACTGTGAAAACGAGTTTCGATTCACGAGCGACAACTATTTGTGGTAACAACTCGAGAGTGCTTCGAAAGAGCATTATCGTCAGTCCAGGAGGAAATCCTACCCAGTTTGGTGTTAAAATTGCGCTGGAATTTATATGAATCATTAAGGCACGTCGTTTAAAAGTGGAACAAAGTAGGTCCAATTAGTTCATCCAACAACCATTTCATCCAATCTAGCCAGGCATCGTTTTCATGGAAAAGCATTCAATAGTCGAAGAATCCATTTATTGGGTTTTACGGTTGCTTAAACGAATTCAAATACCGTACACCTTTCCCAAAGTATTCAAACGTACGACTATTTCAAAGGCTCCGTCTCATTTACGAAATGTCTGCCTTGAATTTATACTGCCTTCGTCTAAACTATGACTCTATTCATCATTTATTTCAACTGTCGTATCCCTCTGAGTGAACAGATATCTACTTCTTGCGTGGTCCACAGTGATGGTTTCATCCGGTGCTAATCAGAAGCTCCACCCCCTAATCTTGTCTTTGTTTGATTATCAACATAATCAGAACGGTGTAGAAAAATTGATCTCGCAGAAGATTTTCGGGATAATTCTTAAAATAATCCAGTCAGCAATTTTGAAATGGATTCCATCCCAATGTTTTCTGCATTAGAGAAAGGCGTTAGGCAAGGCGATTTCATTTCTCCAAAATTCTTGGATGGTCGAAAGTTACAATAGCGCCATTTTACTGACAAGTTAAAAAAAGATTAAGTTCTCGACGTTGATCAATCCTTGACAGATACGCCATGAATTCGACTTCATCAAGCACCGTTGGAGATGACTGAATGCATATCTGGCCTTCACAATGACTCGCGGTGGCCTACCAATGTATCGAGCCAGTACTGCTATCCTCTCAGACAAGTCTGGTACCAATTTGCCGACCCCGAAGGGATAGAAGGCTTGGTGGGCTATGGGCACAAGGATCGATCCTATGGGTATATTGCAAGGCGCCTCTGAGCACTGCGCGACACGCGCACCTAACGCTTTCCGACAAATTACATCATTTCATTAGTGCTATAATTTTTTTAACAGTAACCATCAGCCAAGCGGAACGAGCGTTGGCTGTTTTCGACAACCTGTCTTTAAACAATGGTCGTGGACTAAATCTCACGAAAACCGTGTTTGTGAGAAAAAGAGCATTTAAAATTAAAGGTCACCTGTATCACCTATTGTCCCGTTGCTCGTCGAGTGATTCGAACGAGCGCCAGTAAATCTTCAATCTTTCCCTGTCGCGTGCAAGAGTAGCCCAGTGTGTCCTGCTCGCTCTAGGGACCCGTCGAGCATCATATCTTTTTTCTAGGATTTTCGCGAAGAACTCTGACCACCGGGTCGGTGGTCTTCCTGCAGTACGTTTGATATCCTGAGGAATCCAGTCACTAACAGCTCTTGTCCATCGGTTATCATTCATACGCATTACGTGTCCGGCCCACCTTATCTTCGACTGTTTGGCGTATGGAACGGCATCCTTGTTTTTTGATCGTTGACGCAGATCAGAGCTTCGGATGCCATCCCTTACTTGTGTGGTCGGGTGTTCTTTGTTTACTTCACTACATCCTCGTTGCTCTAGAAAGCTCCCCAAGCCGCTCGTTTCCTTTTGCTCAGCTCTGGAGCTAAGTCGTTCATCATATTGATTTTCCGACCTAGATAGACATAACTGGAGCATTCGGAGATATTCGTTCCGTTGAGCGTGAATGGGGCAAACGAAACCAATCCGTTCTTCATGAACATCGTTTTCTTCAGATTTAGTCGAAGACCAATCTTTCCACACGCTTTATCAAAGTCCGCAAGCATACGTTCCGCTTGGCTAATGTCTGGTGTTATAAGGGCGATGTCATCAGCAAAGCGAGGGTGATGTAACTGCCGACCATCGATTTTCACTCCCATATTATCCCATTCCAATGTTCGCATGACGCTCTGGAGGGTGGCTGTAAATAATTTTGGCGAGATTGTATCGCCTTGCCTAACTCCCTTTTTGACGTCAACGTTAATATCGTTGTAGAATGGTGAAATCTTGTGAAATTGTTGTAGTACAGCTCACAAAGAATCTTCATGGACTGAGTAGGGACTCCTTGACTACCAAGGGCTTCCATGATTACTTCTCAGTTGAATCAAAGGCCATCTGTAAATCAATGAAAGTGAGACAGAGCGATCTCTTGTACTCTCGCGATACTTCAATGAGCCTAGTTAACGTGTGAAGGTGGTCCATGGGACTAAATTCTTTTCGAAACCCTGCTTGCTCGCACCGCTGTCCTTCGTCCAGTGTTCTGTCAATCCTGTTTAGTTCGAGACTCGAGTGAAATTCGTAGACGACAGACAGCAGGCAGATTGGGCGTTAGTTGCCGATATCGTGAAGGTTACCCTTCCTGAACAACGCACAGTTTTCCTGGTCTTCCACTGAGTAGGGGCCTCGCATTCAGACAGGTAACGTGTGAAGAGCCGAGCCAGTGTGTTTACGAGGACTGGCGGAAGATTCTTCAGATGTTCTGATCTTATCCTGTCTGGACCGGGTGCTGTTCGATTTCTTACCGATGAAATCGCATGCCGGATTTCGGAAGGGAGAACCGGCGGTACAACATATCCATCCTCTTTTATTTCATATGAAGGGAGGTGGATGTGGTTATCGAAGAAATCTGAATAGTATTCGTGAATGATTTTCTCCATTGCCTTTCTGGACGCTGTAACTGTTCCGTCTAAGCATCGGGGTGCAATCATCTTGGTCTTGTAATTGGCGAAGCTTCGGTGGGTTTTGCGAATGCTTTTCCCAGCCTCTGCAGCTTCGACCATTACTGCTGCTCTTTTCTCGTTAAGATCTTTTATCGCCTGCCTGCATTGTTTTGCAAGTTCGCGGTTGCCTGCAGCTCTTGGGGTCACGCTTGAATATTAGCTCGAGAATTTCAAGGGACAGACGCCTCTTGGAGACTTTCGAACTCTCAGCCTTCATAGCGCTAACGTGAGGATGTTGCATGAGCCGATCGTATTCCTTGTCGATGTTATCGACAACGGCATCTTCCCAACAGCCGACTAATGAGTTGAATAAGTCCCAGTTTGTAGTGGTTCTGAAACTTCGGTTTTTAAATTTAGCGGCTTTTTTTCCTTTGTGCGAGAAATAGAATCTTGCATAAAGAAGACGGTGGTCTGATCCCGTGTAGAATTTTGGGATAACAGCGACATCGGTTAGACATCACTTTCTATTTACTACGATGTGGTCTATTTCGTGATGGCACTCTCCATTGGGAGACTCTCACGTTCAGCGCTGAGGGTGGCGCTTCTGGAATTGCGAGTTACTATGAATGGTTTTGGTTGCTATGATAAACTCAAAGAGCCGCTGACCCTGCCCGTTCCATTCTAATCCGCTGGTCCCAACGCGACGCTCCTTAGACGTTCTTCTTGGTTTAATCTTTGCATTGAAATCTCCAATGATGATGTCGATGTTGTCTACAACGGCATCTTCCCAACAGCCGACTAATGAGTTGAATAAGTCCCAGTTTGGGGTGGTTCTGGGACTACGGTTTTTGAATTTAGCGGCTTTTTCTCCTTTCCGTGAAAAATATAATCTTGCACGAAGGAGACGGTGGTCTGATCCCGTGTAAAATTTTGGGACAACAGAGACATCGGTTAGCCAAAACTTCCTATTTACTATGATGTGGTCTATTTCGTTATGGTACTCTCCATTAGGAGATTCCCACGTCCATCGTTGACAGTGAGGCTTCTGGAATTGCGAGTTACCATGGATGGTCCTGGTCGCCATGATAAACTCAGAGAGCCGCTCACCCTGTTCGTTCCATTCTATTTCATGGATCCCAATGTGACGTTCCTCAGACGTTCTTCTTGGTTTAATCTTGGCATTGAAATCTCCAATTATGACCTTGAAGAATGTATGGTCTTCTCTGTAGAACTTCTCCAAGTCCATTTAGAACGCTTCGACTTCTTCTTCGTCATAGTTTGATGTTGACGCGCAAACGAAGAAGATTGTCAAAGCCGTTATTGATCAACATCTTTTTAATCGTAAACGCCCGATGCGGGTTCTAAGCTGTTCGAATGAATCGATGTTCATTGACAAACTGGTGTTGACGAGAAAGCCGACACCGCCTACTCCTCTACTGTCGCACGTTCCGAGGAACAGTTCTTTTTCGGTGTCATAGACGGTGTTGAAGGGGTGGTGTCGTCTCGTCTTGGTCAAGCCGATGACGTCGTACCTTATCAGTCTTGCCTGCATAAGCAAGTCTTCTATCGAGGACTCGGATGCAAGTGTACGTGCATTTTAGGTACAGATCGTCACCATAGTTTTTCGTGATCCAGGTAGCTTCCACTGGCCCTGAGATTTTAGCAGCCTCTTCGTACTGGTCCTATCCAATGGTGCGAAATTGGGGGCTCTTTCGGGGTCAAGGGAATGAGGCCCGTTTTTTTTTTTACTGTGTTTAGCATATTTGATACCCACGTATAGCTTTCTGGGCTCTAAACGTGGGGGCTGGTTATACTCAGGGGTAGCTTGCCAGGTTCTCCCAGAGTGGACATGGAGCTTATTTGTTGGAGGCGACTCCTAACCGCTTCCCATATACTACCCTGTCACTTGATTGCAGGCCTTTGGCCGAATTGACTCGCAGAATACAAACCGCACAAACTAGAACGCACCCATACACTGTGCATGATTACGTCTCGTAAATACAGAAAGTATGTGCCAAATCGGTGCAGCAAAAACACGGAGTCCATCCCCACTTGGATCCACCTGCGTCTCAGGGAAGCAAAGGCCGCTTTTGTTCTGCGGTTAATACCCTATCCACCACCTGGGGACGCGCCATGTAACTTCGCGCCTAACTGGCTCGAGATCCCTCATATGAGGGAGATCCGAGGTAAAACTAACAGTAGTGATCATAGTCAAGAACACTCGACTTACGCCTTTTTTTCCTCACTATCTTTCCTACCTTATCCAGCGCCGCGTTAGATGTATCTTTGCTACGTGATCAGGATGAAAGATCATTCAATATCACCGGACGCACAGCCAGCAGATCACGGAAGTGAGAGAGGAGATCCGAAGTTCCAATCATTGTCGACGATCACCAAAACATCGAGAATAAGTTGGGATGCAGGATGCTACCTAACAAAAATCACTGGATATAAGCTGCTTGTGACAGGGTCGTGAGGGCTACCAAGTACTCAGCAGGAAAACCACTGAACCGATGGTCAGAGTTCTTAATGAAAATCCTAAATAAAAAGTATGATGCTCAAAAAGTTTTTGAAACATCGCGGCTTACTCTTGTACACTGCAGAGTCAAATGGAGATTTTATTGGCGCTCTTTGGCGTCGTTCTACCTTCAACGGTGGAACGAATGATGCAGTTTATACACCAGCTAAGTCAGTTGTTCACTTGGCAATCGTTGAGTTACTCAGATAAAAAGTGTAAAAATCTGCATTGCGCCTTTTTCCACTCCAGATTTACGCAATAGCTTCACCCAATCAGCGAGCACACAAATGACATCATATTCATGATTCAAAGAACTCATGGTGAAGTCTGAACTCGGGTATGGAGTATTTCTGTCGTGCGATTGGCAACTTGAACATGTCGCTTCTACTAATAGCTATAGCTACTGCGTATCCTCCTACTGCGTTGTGAAAGCTGGTGACAATAAAACATATGAACAACCCCCGATTTTATAAAAAGCGATGACTCTTAATAGAGTTTTCGAAAAAATTTTTCAAAGATGTCGAGAAATACGTTGTGAAAGGACTTCAAAAGAGAAGCACTGTATAGGACCGTGGTAAATTAAGCCCCATTCATTTGCATACTTAACTGGCGTTCTTTATGAACTATGGAGAATCATGCCAGCATGACCATATTTCCTATATTATTGATAATTTAATTTTCGAAGAAGACTGCGTTTTCCAGGACCCTCGAATCCCAGACTATGGTCTATACAGGTCGTCAATACATGCATGCTGATTAATACGTTGGTGCTGGGATAGCAGTGAATGCTGGCACCAGCTCACTCTTAATTGGGCTTTTGGGTGAAGATATCAAACTGCATCTCACACTGAAAGATCCTGAATAGGAGGCGAAGCTCCGCTTTACATTGCAGGTCCACACTTAGGAATACTCCACGGCCACGATGAAGTGACAGGCTACCGGGGAAGGTTTGTTTATTATTAAGAAGGGTCCTTAAAAAATCATTTGTCAATTTTATCGGTTTTCTGAGGTAGTGAGAGTAGATTTAGTTTGGAAAATGACTCAACCAACAGGAAATTGCGTGTTTTTTTTCTTGAGAAACAAAAGTAGGAGGATTTCCTCCGCATGCTCTCTGCGCCGGCGAACGCAAATTGATGTTGCGCCATTGAAACGTCCTGATAGCGCATCTCTAACATTCCCTCTGGAGAATGACATTAATCCACTTCGTTATTACACTTTCTTCAATGCTACATGGAAAGAAAGCGTCTCTTCCTCTTTGATGAAAACTTCCAACAAATTTCATTCAGTGATAATCGACATGAAGGATGCTCATGTGCTGCGATTCCTTTCTGGATATTTCTATCTTAAGGCTTATGTTGCTGATTAGTCGAAAGCTCTAAAACTGATGGAAATCTAGTTCTTACACTTTCTATCAATATCAGTATGACATGTCTTCCACACCCAGGGATGTTCAAGTGAATTTTGCTCAATTATTTACACAACCTCATAAACAGGCTCTCCCCTGACTTATGTTCCAGATTCTACTTAAATCATAATTGGCTTTGTCGAACATGCACCGTATCGGCCACAGTAATAGGCTGCACACAATAAGCCCGTGCTAAATTCTTTCTCCTTTCTATGATAATTCCATCCTGTTAACAATTTCTAAATTGACCGTCATTTAACCTCGATAGTGAAATAATTACAAATCAATAAATCAATATTAACCAATAATCAATAAATCTGTTAATAATGTTGTTCCCTTTATTTGATATGTTTCAATATCATTATGCATTTTTGTTGTGTAACCCCAAACAACTGTGGTGAACAATCACAACGAATTGGATGCAAATTGATTTGAATCGAGCCATAGTCATAACATGTACTAGAATCCTTGAGGGAATATTTTAAAATATAGATAAATGTATAGGTAGACAAAAATTTTGTTACTGCGTTCTTAAAATGTTCTAGAAGACGACAAGAACCACGGTATCGATTCTGTCCCATTTTTTCGCATTGAACTCAGCTCTGAACTCGATATAGAACTTAAGGGCTAAGCCTTACAGCATGCGAATTCTCGTCGTACTTGTCGCTTTGGCTCTCGTTGCTGAGACATTTGCATTTTTCATTCCATCTGTGTTGGGTCTATTCAAATTTCAACGACAAAAAACCTCGAAACTGAAAGAAGCTAAGGTGAGTAGCTTTCGTTAATTCGTAGCTGGTTCCTTGCTCTAAAGCCGTTCAAGGTGTGAAAATCATAATAGTCGTGTACCATTACTATGGACATTTTTCTTGTATCCGCTTCCATTCTAGAATCTCGTTAATACCTGGGTTCCGCTTTTGCAAACGGTTTTTTTCAAGTCTTTCAAAATCACCTTTCAATGGTTTTGTTTTCCTTCTAAGATCAGAAAGAATAGAACAACGGTCTCACCTCCTAGAAGTTTCCTTTCCTCCTTTCCATTTCTCTGATCACAATTCTTTTAACCCGAGAGAAAAGAAGCTTTCGTTAGCAAGAGGAGCACAAAGTGATTCATGCAGCAACAAATATTCTAAGAGCATTCTTTGTTCCACGATCTGAGTCAGTAGGCGGTCCGTTATCCTGATGGACGGATATTTGGATTGGAAAGCAATTCCTTCCATACGGGATTCCATAACAAACGCCTCGTTTACTTAAGAAGATGGTATGGGATCAAAGTAACTGTGACATTAGGAAAAAAAAATATTGCCGCCAACATACCGTAAACTGCCACAGGTCCTACACTGAATGGGTTCCGCATAAATTTTATGTCATGAAAAGCCTTGATAGAATTGAAGCTAACAAAATTGTTATAAAGGCGGAAAGAAACGAAGGAAAAAGGTTTTTGCAGAAAGTTCCCATTCCTCTTCCAAATTTGGAGCTTTGAATAAGGCTAAGGTCATTTTTTACGAAAGAACAAAATCCTCCTGTGACAGCGGGGGG
>MQTX01000072.1:33498-123067 GCA_009735665.1 Angiostrongylus cantonensis
AGAGTCAGCTACAATGCAAGCAGGCAATATGTACAAGTTTTAGACCAGTATGGACGACTGGGGGGATAAAAACCCTCGGCTTTTAGAGAAAAAATGATTCATCAGTTTTAATGTGATGCGGCCATTAGATTGTTCACTAAGTTTATTGAGGGCACTCAGAATGGAATATTGCGATTTCTTCGAGAATATTCAAGTCCATTCTAGTCTTTTCATATTAGACTAGCTAAATTTCATTCCAGTAAAACTCTTCAGATAGCTTCGTCACGCTGCTTTGTTCCAATTGCTAAGTGAAACCTTAGGGGCGTGAACGGTGCAAGAGTCTGTGAAATTCGGATCCTATGGTACCATGGGGCACTGTAGTAAAGATCGAAATGGAGCCTGCGATCTTACCCTTACCACCTTTTATTTCCCTTGATTTCTGTGTTTCGTGGTTTTTTTTTTCCTGCTTTTTTTTTACAGCACGGAAAGAGTCTCGGTTGGAAAGCATTGCTTTCTTGGCAATTATTCGACAAAAGGTCAAATTCTCCTTCCTTGTACCGAGTTCGAGACGAGCCCCATTCCCTCTGATTTTGCACGCTCAATTAGCGAAACTGAGAAATTTTCAGTTTATAACATCGTCTAGCAGGGCAATGCCCCCACATAGACCGGGATCGGCTCTGAACTAATGACCCAAATATCTTGTCTTTTCAACAAATTTCTGGATACTGCTGGTATTCATGCGCTTGAAGTTTGTTTGGAAATTGAAATGCTTTTAAGCGATAAAGAGGAACGTTCCTGCTAGATGATTTGCCCTCTTAAAAAAGTCATTAAGACGTTTCTTACTCCGATTTCCTAGAGAACGCGACTTTGAATATGTTGGTGGAGAAGTTGAGGAACGACATAGAGAATTTGCGACGTCAAAGTGAATTCGGTTTCGAAGCGTAAGTAAACTTAACAATTTTTCTAGTAATTCCTTGATTTCTCATTGAGAAAACGCCTTGCGGAACAACTCGGTGAGTGATCATCATTACTGATTCATGTGAACTTGGCTGCTTATCGATATTTCTCCGTTTTCCCGAGCATGTTTCTGTTCCCACGGTCCCAGCCAAGGCACTTAGCTTCGGTGTGCGAAGCACTTGATGAAACAGACAAGTGTGCCAAGTTTAAAACATATGAACGGGTATCAGTGCTGAACAAAGCTGAGCAATGTTAATGCATTAAGAAATTTGAGTAGTAGTAAGTGCAAATAGTTCAAGTTACAAGCACCTCCATCGGGCGCTCAATCTCTGGAAAATATTCGTGACCATAGTTTGGATGAAATATCGACTGTTCTCATGATTGCTATGCTTAATACTTTGGAGAAACTGAGATGATCCGCTAGTGTTGTTCTTCATTCTTCCATTCATCGCTTAAAAAAACATCTTTTTAACTATTCTATTATTCATCTGTGACAACGATTACTATACTACCGGAACCTTTTTCAGAGAGTCTAGAGTAGATCTTGAGAAGAACTACGACACGCACTACATCTTCGGAGGTAAATGAACAGCAGATATTTTTCAACGCTCACCAAAGAAAATAGTGAATGACAAAAATAGATGCGTCCTTGCGAGAAACTAAAGATACGGTAACTTCAAAAAGAATGCTCCTAAGGTAATCACCAACTTTGTTAGCATCGTACGGTGCTCTCAAGTTACTGGAACGTTCTCCGAATTAGTTGTCTCGTTCTTTCTTTCTTAGGACGCGAATCCCGATTGTCCGAAGATATCGTTTAACGGTAAAAAGCCGCTCTTTGCTAGGCGTTATTTCCATGTGTTCTTTCATAGACGTTTCTCATAATGTTAGGTTTATAGTTACAAATATAATTAACTCTGTGATCGGTTAATTATCGATCGGAGTAGGGTTAATTATCCAGTGTCAAGAACGGTTAAAAGAACTCAAAGAGAGAAAAACAATAGTACTAATCGAAACTGCGAAAGTTAAGAAGGGTCTCTGCAGCGGTCGCTTAAAGTTTGTCAGTTTTAACATCGGGAGCTGGCATGTCCAAAAGGAATACTTATCACATCCAGAAAATGGAAGAAGAAGAGATTCTACGCCTCAGACTTTTACTTTAATTGTGTAGATAGCCATATCTACCTTCCCCATATTCTACCAATGGTAATGAAAGATGGCGTTGCTCACATTCGTTGGAAAAGAAGCACGGCCGTGCTGTCTTACAGGACAGAAGTCCTGAGGGCAACCAAGACTGTCGCCCTTTCTACTTTTCATCTGCTTCTTCTGAACTCTTTATTCAAGTCACCCTGAAAAGGACTGAATAGGGAACTCATCGTTATTCCAAAGCGGTTTTATTATCTATGAAGAGTGGCATCATAACGCATCCAGCCATCAGTGGAAGTGGTATAAGACGCTAGTAAATTTATTATACATTGTCTTCAGTTTTATGCATATCCTTGTAAAGTTAATCACAAAAACAGTTGTACTATATTGACACATTTTCTTCAGGGATTAACACATTCGAGACAACGTGGCTCCTAAAAAAAAAGCCCTCCGCGTTGATCAATCCCTGAGGGATGCGCCATGCATTCGACTTCATTAAGTATCGTTGGAGGTGATTGAATGCATATCTGGCCTTTACAACGACTCGCGGTGGCCAGCCGATGTATCGAGCCAGTGCTGCTATCCTCCCAGACAAGTCTGATACCAATTTGCCGACCCCGGAGGGATGGAAGGCTTGGTGGGCCATGGGCGCATTTCACGTGCGCGCCGCAGTGGCGCCTCAAACCACTGCGCCACACGCGCCCTTTGGGTGGTTCCGTGGCTCTTATGGAGTTAAATGTGAGGTGTCATTGTAGCCGGTGTGACTACTGTAGGCGTCAAAAGGGTGCGACCGAAAATTATGCACCATCCTATGGGTTAACCAAGAAGAATTAGTCGTCATTGCGAATATCTCAAGCACCATTAAGAGCCGAGGGAAATACTTTCTCACTTATTCCTTTAGCAAAAATACTAGTAAAATGTTTTGGAACAGGTAAAGATAAAGATAAAACTCGGTAAAAGTGGGAAAACTGCAAGCGTAATAGAATGATCAGTCGTTCACATTTTCACACAAATGTCGAGAGGGTTTTCAGCTCGTCATCGTGGAGCTAATGTGTCGGCTTTCTGTGGTGACTTAACTAGGCACCACATGAAGCATCTACCGCTACGACGTCGGGATGCTGTCGTCTTCACACCAGCACGAGACTTACCAAATGGTCTGGCCAAGTAAGGCAGTGCTATAGAAGTCTGAGCATGACTAAATCATGTATGGTCATAAAAAGAAGATTCTAGGAAGTTTAGTTGAGTCTGCAATAGGAAGAGAATTCAGCATAATTCTTGAATCTGAGGTTTGTATTAGGTTGGATATGGAACGAGTGAAAGATTAATTTAAAAAACGAATAAATAAACAAGCACTCTGGAAAGCACCTTTCTTTCAGCATTATAGTGTCGATCCCACGATTTTGGTTTCGTGAAATCGATAAAGGGGACAAGCTACCGGATGTGCCGATCATGTTCTGCTATGAGGGTCTGAATTTCCGAACTTCTTTCAAAAGCAGAAGATCTTTTAGCGCTTGAAATTACAGATTCCATAAGTAAACTTCTATTTTAACTCTTGTTTGCTTCAATTTTTTCATTTTTTTAACTTTAATTTTCTTTTATTTACTGCTCAATTAGAATTTTTCTCGGGCATTGTATGAAATTCAACGACAATAAGGCTGAGACATTTGCACAGCTCCGGAGCGCAGGTGTCTGCGATGGGGATAGAAGACGCCATTACCCTTTACGAGGTTTACGAAGACGTTCAGCACGGCATCATGCGAGTCTTTCGTTTCGTCTTTCTATCACTAGTTTTCTATCTAACACTGCAATCATGCTCGGAAAGAGTAATAGAGTGTTCGATCTCCACTGCAAACATCTGCGTTTCGGAGTTTTGCAAATATCTCAGCATTATTTGGTTGAATTTCATACAATACCCTAGTGTGAACAACTGTGGTAGGTAGTAAATAAAAGTTGGCGTTGTAATCTCGACTAAAACCTCAACTTAATTGAGCTTAATTCCGATTTGTGCTCTTAAGATCAATCGCGTTGACGGGTGATTGTTAGATTCTTAATAGCACCGTTAGCTAGATAGCTAGCTGAGAAGAAAGCGAAACGTAGGACTCGCATGGTGTGCTAGTGAACACGTTAACCACCTAAAAGGGTAACAGCGTGCGTGATCGAACCCCATAACGGACACAGGCGGTTGGGGGTTTTGCAAATATCTCATTCTCATCATCACTGGAGTTAAGCTTCTACTGATCGGTGTTCACTGAACGTGTTAGGCAGTGCTCAATTGCTTCTAGCAGAATTATAAACAGATCTCGACAGATTTTTTGACAGGAAGACCTTATCAAAATGCTGTTCTTTTGTAACAAATTTTGTTCCACTTGCAACAAAGTCTAAAGAATTAGACTAAAGAAAAGAAAGAAAGAAAAGAAAGAAGAAGAAAGAAGTAATTCCAATCATGTTTTTACTTGTCTTATAAGAATGAAATGTTCTCCACTACTTTCCTTTCCTCTATTCCTATGCAAACCTTTGTCACAAACGCGAGGATTTTCGTGTCTTGAACTTTTTCGTTGCTAGTCTTCTGTCGGCAATGGATTTCTTTCCAGACTGTGCAAGCTTGATGGTATATGTTGCTGCTCCATTCCATTCATTCTGTTGTCGTCTAACCAATCATAATCAATCATAATCTAATCACTAATCATAGAAAAGTTATCGGATTTGCTCATGTTTCGGCTAACACCATTGTCTCGTCCACCTCCTCCGCTCATTAGTATGAGTTTCCATGGAGTGCGACTTTCCTGGGAATCCACTATGCTAAATCGTTTCGCATTCTCAACTGTCAATAATCGCCAGCTCCTGCGGATCGGAAGGAGGTCTGCTTCATATTGCTTTAGGATGACAGCAATTGCTTTGACGGCTCCTAACCCTCGCATTAGTCCATCTACTCCTCGAGAATGATGTTGCAAATACAATCCCGAAGGTGTGATGCAACCATAATGACACTGAGACATTTGCAAGACTCCAGCTTCGAACCGTAGGTGTCTGCGATGGGCATCGAGCGAGCTATTACCCTTTCTGGAGGTTAGCGCCCTTACCACCACACCATGCCGGTCCATGGTTTCGCCTGTTTCCCAACTAATTAGTTTCAGCAACTCCGACGATGGTCGACGAAATTTTCACAGTATACGTATACAATTAGCTTTTTTCGTTAGTGTTTCTACTCCAGTCTGTTTACTTACTAATTACACCTATAGAGTTACTAAAGAGTTTTTCTTTAGGTGTGAATTTTCTTCGTCTTCTTCCGCTGACTATATACCAAAGCGATTTGAAAGAGAACGGAGATTTCATGGAGTATAAGCATGTGAGCCATAGAGTTCATTATGACGACTGATTCCCTTATAGTTGTCTCTTTGTCAATATTTGTTTTGTTTGCCTTAAACGTGCTTTTGTTAGCGGTATAATTTAGAGCGTTGAGATATGTGACATTTACAAGAAAGAAATAACGAAATATGTTTGAAGACCGACATTTTTTAGTATCACCAGTTCAATATGAACTTTTCGATTCGTGGTGTGGCACTAATACTGAATACTGTTTGGAATAACGCATATTTGTTACCCCCAAGCAATAAGGTTTGTTGTCAAAGATTAAATAAAAAGTGTAGAGTTTCAGTAATGGAAAGTGCGTAGCGTAATGATTAAGGCCGCCCTGTAATACACGAGGTCTTTGGTTCGATCGCTTGCCTTGGGCTAACCAAGTCATTCAACTCTTCGTGGGCAAACTGGTACTAGGGTTGCCTGGGAGGATAGAAATACGGAACTGGCACACCTGTGGGCCTTCATAACTTATTGTATAGGCCAGATAAGTATTCATTCATCTTCACGGTACTTAGTGGAGTTGAATGCATGGCGCATCCGTAATGCATCAAACCTAGGAGTTTTACATTTTATTCTTTTATCGTTTAGTCATAGGGTAACAGAAGAAATTATGAAATAATACGCTTAGATTTTTCAGGACTGCTATTACTCAGTGTATGATTCTTAAGCGATTAATTAGATGGCTGAGCAAGCCAGTTCACAAGTTTCGGGACCACCAAGCAATGGTTGAATTCGTTAAACAATAGAATCATAGAAAGCGTTTAACTAGCGTGATCTCTACCCACCCCCTTTAAAGCAGAAAAAATAAAGGAAAAATTGAAATCAGAACTGTCATGTTGTATTTACAAGATAACACGAGGTTGTTATCAAAATCTCTTCATTCGCCAAGTGTTTCGGGCGGCTCGCCTTCTTCAGAGCAGCGGTAATTCGAGTGGATTGTCAATAGCAGTTGTTTCTTGCGATGCGAGTTTTCATATTGTATCAAGTGGAATAGCGCAGTGGTTGAAGGCGCCACTGCGACTCGCACGTGGAATCGATCCCTGCGCCCATGGCCCACCAAGCCTTCCATTCCTCCGGGGTCGGCGAATTGGTGCCAGACTTCTCTGGGAGGATAGCAGCACTGGCTCGATACATCGGCAGGCCACTGCGAGTCATTGTAAAGGCCAGATATGTTTTCAATCACCTCCAACGATATTTAATGATGTTGAATGCATGGCGCATCCCTCAGGAATTGATCAACGCCGAGAGCTTTATCCTTTATCCTTTATCAGATGGAATCGAATGAAGTAGAATATTTTACTGCTCGGTTACACGGAGTAATCCTTGAGCTATCCTCATGCGATGTTATCAATCTGATGTTTTCAAGGGCGCATGTAGGGTAATGGTCAGAGGTGTTCTGCAATATACACGCCGTCGTTTCGGTCCAACGCCCCGGTTTCTCCAATTTTTCCGAAAAATAAAACCCGTTCGGAGTCGGAAAATTGGTACCAGACGTGTTTTGGAGAAAAACAGATGTGATCTGAAGCATCGGTCGCCCTCCGTAAGTAATTGGATAGGCCCGATATGCATTCAATCACTTCTCACCATCCTAGATAAGTGGAATTTTTCATGGTGTATGCCTCAGAGAGTGACCTGTGTCGAAAGATTTATCCTCTATTTCATTTTTTGTTATCTACTTTTATGGTAACAATGTATCCGGTCGAACTCACAATATGACTAGCAAGGTGAAGAAGTACTCACAAGAAAGGCAAGAAACGAGAACAACTGTGGACACCCAACTCGAATCATTGGGCCTCTGAAGACAAAACGGCGCCGATACGTTAGTCACGATAAAGAGTTTTTGTAACAATCTTATGTTGGCTTATTAATACCACAAGGTGTTCATTCTTAATAGTAGAGCTAAATGAAAGTCGACTTTCAGAAAACAGAAATGTTTAAGGCTACATTAATCGTCGACGCTTACCACGAGAAGAAGCGCCATGTGATTACACGATTCTGCACACCGTCGCTGTTGAGGTGAGGTTGAAAAGACGAGACTACCAAATAGGAATTCACTACGGATAGAGACAGAGACATTGGAATTACTTCTATATTCTGGAATCCCACATTGGTTTGGAGCTGTTTATTAGCATCCACCAAACTCGCCTTAGTCAAAAACGTGTCAGTTAGACCAAATTTGTTTAATCTTCATCTTTTCTCTCATTTACCACCCATAAATTGCGTACTTCTTAGAAATGTTCTCTTATCCTAAGTAAATAAATAAAACTTCTTTTCGCAAAAACGGTAACATTAGTGGCACAACGACCGAGTAGAAAAATAGTGCTAAATTTTTGCTTCTGAAAACTAAATCCCATTGATAGATGGGTTATAAAACGAAAGTTTACCAGTTATGGCAAGCATCAAAATCCTACTAGAACGCATTAAAATGTAGGGAATTTTTGATAAAAAAAGTATTTATCCTAACCGCTCTAGGTAACGGAAAACGAGGTTCACTTCCAAACTAAATTTTACTCTAAAAAGCAAATCTGACCCAAGGACAAAAAGTAAACATGCTCCAATTCAAAAAACAGCGACCCAATCGCAAAACACAACTCCCAATGCTAATGTACACGCTCAAGGCACCGCCTCCTACCGACAACATGCTGCCGCTCCCACGCGCCACCTGAGCACGCCACGCCATTCCCAAAGATCTATACATGAGGACCTCGTAGATAATTAGTAGCATACCGAAAGCTGTACGATTCACTTCTGTGCTTTCAATTCTTACCAGGAGAAGCATGCAAGTCATAGTTCCGAAGGTGGTGATCTTTCAATACTCCGAGATTCCAGGGGGGATTTTAATTCTACTCCAGCAAATGAATTCAGATTGTTAACCTTTCCATTCTTATCACATCAATGAATTCCATTTAGAAATCAAGAGTGCTGTCTTTGGCAGTACAAAAGTGTAATGAATGTCCACGGTCATAAGAAGGAAATAGTTTTCCACAGATGTGTTGGTAAGGTAAGCATGTTTCACAGTGAAATTTTGCGGTCGGAGATGCTTCTTAAGCAGTTAGTAAACCATAATCATTCAAGAGAAGGTTGATTCATTCTGACATCATCGATGTTTTCACCTGTTTCCTCGTGCTCATCGTAATATGCGTTATCAAGGAAGGGTTGAGAATCCTGGACTTTGCAATAGTTACAAAGCAACTCTTAAACTGACCTGGAAAAAAAACTTAACAAGTAGACATTCTATGCAAAATCTAAGGGCGCGTGTGGCGCAGTGGTCGAAGGCGCCCTGCTACATACACGTGGAATCGATGTGGCCCGCCAAGCTTTCAATCCTTCCTGGGTCGATAAATTGGTACCAGAATTGTCTAGGAGAATAGCGGAACTTGTTCAATAGATCGGTGGGCCACTGCGAGTCATTGGAAGGGCCAGATATGCATTCAATCACCTCTAAAGATGCTTAATGAAGTCGAATGCATGGCTCATCCCTTAGGGATTGATCAACGCCGAGAGCTTAATCCTTTTTTCTATGCAAAATCTATATCGAATTTTCGGTTAGTAGGCAACATTTAGTTAAGATCTGACGAAGAACGTCAGCCTAAAATGAAACAATAGTGGGCTTTACGAAATTCAGTTATGCTATTAAGCTGACCTCTTGACTTTCAGATACCAGTGGAAGAGACTAATTTTCCATTCGTTGCCGAATCTCATGAAGAAATAGCGAAACGTGGAGGGATGAGTCGGTTGGTCTTTTCATTCATCATGAAGATATTCAAGGTTCATGTAATGCTAATTGTACCAGTTAATTCGAATTTATGGTGCCATTTTTTCGACCCTGCATCACTCAAGTATATTCCATTTATTCCAGTATTCTAATTTCTATAGTTTATTTGACTTTGTGTGTTGCGAAGTGGTTAGATGTGCTCTGCAAAACACACGCAGTCATTGGTTTGATCCCGCCCCAAGAGCAACCAGGTGTCTTGTCTATCTGGGGTCTACATTTTTACATCAGACTAGTCTGGAACAATAGTCACACTAATGTGATAAACTCAAAGGCTCCCATAATCCTATACAAACCAGAAGTGCATCTATTCATCTCTACAATATTGAATGGAATAGAATTTGTGACGCATCTCATTGAGATGGATCGACACTGAACGGCTTAGCCTTTATATTACCGAGTGAAATTCAGCTATTCTTTACCTTGAATTCTCTTCCACTTCGTAACACAAGATCTACTTCTAACATGTCGAAAACGTTCCGCAGCTACCAAGTGGGCTCGAACCACAGTACTTTCAATTCACAGCTGAGCGGACTGCCTATTGTGCCACGGAAGTACACACACTGTTCGGCGAAACTGTTCTGTTAGCACCCTCTAAATACTTCTTCATAGGTGTTGCGAAAATCACCTGTATCACCTGTTCGCCCGTTGACCGCCGAGTAAGTCGTCGAGCGGTCGCCACAAACTTTCCATTTCCCGCTTTCACGAGTAGGAATATCCCAGTGACTTCTGTTCGTTCTAAGGACTCGTGAAGCATCATCCCTTTCTTCTAAGCTTTTCGTGAAGAACTCTGAGCATCGGAATGGTGGTCTTCTTGCAGCACGTCCCAAGGAATCCAGTCACTAACGGCTCTTTTCCATCGGCTGTTCATACGCATTACGTGTCTGGTCCACCTTATCTTCGACTGTTTAGCGTACAGAACGGCATCTTTAATTTTTAGTGGTTGATGCAGGTTCCCGGAGTCTCGGATCCCTTCCTTTAGTAATGTGAAACGAGATACTCCTAGCATCGTCCTTTCGACTGCGCCTTCGATAACGCTGAGTGATCTTTCATCCTGCTTATGCAGCGACCAGATTTCTGACTCATAAGTTAAAGCAAGAAATATCGCGGAGACGAAAAGGTGAGCACGGACTCAGGTGTTCTTTCTTCTTTTCACTACAACTTCGATGCTCGTGAAAGCTCCTCAAGCTGCCCGCTCCTCCTACTCAACTCTGGAGCTAAGTCGTTTATCACGTCTGTTTTCGACTTAACTAGACGTACGTAGAGTACTCGGAGATATACGTACTGTTGAGTGTGAATGCGGTATACGAAACCAATCAATTCCTCATAAATATTGTTTTTATGAGATTTAGCCTGAGACCAATTATTTAATAGGCCTTATCAAAGTTCACTTGGCAAACGTTTAGTGTTATAACAACGACATCATCGGCAAGGCGGAGATGGTGTAATTGCCTTCCATCGCTTTTCATTTCCATGTTGTCCAATTCCAGTTTTAGCAAGGCGTTCTCGAGAGCAGGGGTGAATAATTTTGGCGAGGTGGTATCACCTGGCCTACCTCCTCTTTTGATGTCTTTGTTAATATCACTATAGAATGATGATATCGTGGTTATGAAATCGTCACACAATTCACGAAGAATCTTTATTTGCTGAGTAGGGCCCCCTTCACTGTCCAGGGCTTCCACGACGACGGCTTCTATCTCAGTTGGGTCAAAAGAATTCTTTAAATCGATGACAGTGAGACAAGGCGGTATCTTTTACTCTAGCGATACTTTAATGAGTCTTGTTATCTTGTGGATATGTTCCATGGCACCGACCCTTTTTGGAAGCACTGCTTACTCTCATGTCTGTTCTTCATCCAGCGTTCTGTCAGTCCTGCATAGAACGATCCGAGTGAAGAGTTTGTAGATGATAGAGAGCAAGCAGATTGAGCAGCAACTATCGCTGCCGTAGGAACCACCTTTCTGAACAATACTACAGTCCTGCTTGTCTTCAATTGAAAAGGAGCCCTACATTCCGTAACGTGTAAATAGCCGAGCGAGCGTGCTTATGAGAACTGCAGAAAAGTTCCGTAGATGTTCAGGTTTTATCCTTTCCGAACCAGGTGTTTTTCATTGCATGATAGACGAAAGTGCATGTCGGATTTTGGAAGGGAGAACAGATGGGACGACATGTCCATCGTCCTTTATTTGATATGAGAGCTGGTGAACATGGTTATTGAACAGATTTAATTTTTTTTTGTTTTCTAGCAAAGTTGCGGTGGGCTTTGCGAATCTTTTTGCCAGCCCGTTCAACTTCGATCATAGCTGCTGCTTTTCTGTCTTAAAATCTTCTTCTATCACCTTGTTTTGCAAGTTCGGACATGAGATGGCGGTTGCCTTTAGCTCGTGCGATTCCATTGTGGCGTGTCGCCTTCAGTGTCTCTGGAAGCGAGCATAGAAGCTGGATTAGTTGTGCTCTTTGTAACTGAACTCTTTATTCTTTGCCCTTTTTGTTACCCGTGCAATGCCAGTTTAATGTTGCCTACATTGATTTCCGTCCTATCCATTTCCTACGGTTCATAGTTTAAACTAAAATCGTTCACCGAAGGAAACATTCTTGTTGAAGATTTAATATCGCTTAAGATGAAGCTATTGAAAGAGATGTTCAAGCGGATCGTTTGGACTCCTAATGATATGAGTGCTTATTCCAAACATTCTATTCAGATGAGGGCGCGTGTGGCGGAGTGGTTGGGGGCGCCACTGCGACACGCACGCATCTCTGCGCCCATGGCCCACCAAGCCTTTCACCCTTCCAGAGTCGGCAAACTGGTACCAGACTTGTCTGGGAGGATAGCTAGCAGCACTGGCTCAATACATCGGCAGGCCACCGCGAGTCATTGTAAAGGCCAGATATGCATTCAATCACCTTCAACGATACCTAATGAAGTCGAATGCATGGCGCATCCCTCAGGGATTGGTCAACGCCGAGAGCTTTTTCCTTTTTATCCTTTTACAGCTGTTTTCATATTTTAACAATAAATATTTTTTGTTCACTAGACGTTTGTTCGTACCTGTGCCGAACGTCGTCAAAAAGGAGTGTCGTGAGAGCCGCTTTAAACTTTATCAGTTCACCATCGACCACCCAAAACATGGACGTATCAGTAAGGTGATGGATAAGTTGTTGCAGAATATCTGCGTAGGATCTTTTTTTCCATTCCTCTTTTTTTTTAAATCAACACTTCACCGAGTTTCATTACTACCTGCGTCTTGATAAATAACACTGCTCTTTTAAACGTAGGTCTAGGATTAAGTCAATCAAAGGTTCCATACTCAAACCGGTGCACAAATGGCGGGAGTGCCTTACGAAAGAACGGGTAAAGCTTTTAGTTGAAAAGTACTCTGTCGAATGCGGTTTTCTTTCTTTACCATTTTCTACTGTTAAAGTCGACTTGCTCATCTTTTAAACCGAGAAAAACAGGCATCGATAGCGAAATATAGAAGGACCGATCACATAATGAGAAGAATAGGCGACAGACGAACGAAAAGAACTGTGGATTGGACTCCACGAGGATGAAAACGTCTCATGGGGGTACCACCTACGCAATTGTGGGCATGCCTCTAACTTCTAACTAACTTCTAACTAAAGTCACTCAGCTATACTCACAACTGCAAGTGCTTTACAGATCAATGTATGGCAATTGCACACCCTTCCGTAGCCAAATCAAATCACCACCGTAGACGACAGTCTTGAGGAAAGGAAACGATTGGAAAATGTGTTAGCGCCATGGTATCCAAGTAAGGAAGTGCAGTGGGTCTGTCATAAACGCCACATTTCCTTTGGTTAAGATGCGATATTTGGTAAGGAGTTGGTTTACCTAGTATGATTTGCAAGCTGAGCAGAAGTTTAAGATCTCTAGTGTGTGGGGCAGGTAGGCGTGAAGTAGTGTCAGGAAACACTTTTTGAAGTCTAGTCGCTAGGTGACCTTTGGTTTGCATAGAACTATGGCTTATGGTAGTGACTGATACCGCTCTGGGATAGCTATAGCAGAACTATGGAAAAAGTCGAAAAGTTTAAGAGTGTTAACAACCTATGATACTAAGCAAACCACGCACTTGTTTTTGTGAGTTCCCGTGATGAAATGCATAAGGGGGACATAAAATTTGCATAGGACGTCGCTGGAGCCACATCAAAGCAACCCGTCTGCGGTGTACCGTGGAAACTGTTTAGTATTCTTCACGTTCAACATCAATTCTTTCGTAATGCCAATGGTCATGGTGTTCGGAAGATTATGGAACACATCAAGATTTGTTTGATTACCGCCCAAGAAATGATGAGCGAAAAAACCGATGTAAAGCAGAGAATGGAATCCTTAGTATTCGTGGAGAGGGAGCACAGGCTTTTTGCTTCGTCGTGCCCCTATCATTCACCAGTTAGAGAAATGATCTACAATGGAAAATCTTAACACAAAGTTTCTTGCCGGTGACTTCAACCTTAATATTAAAGGCGTCGATGGAAGAGGATAAAAGATGAGGAGCTTCGATCACGTGGTCACAAAAATTAAAACCATCACGATGTATTCTTAAGCAAAGCAAGTCCTTCCAATGAAAATCTGTTCCTGGGATAATGAAAAGCGGTGACGCTACTACATCACCGCAGCCCCACCCTCCTGTATCGGATCTATTCATCGTCCTCTGGATTCCAAGAGCTACATCGCTGACAAGTGGAAAAAAAAAACCATCTTTGCTCAATGCAAATATAGCAAGCGGAAAATGACGAAAATTCTGAATGCAAATTCCGTTCCTACATCAGGAGCTAGAGGCCATACGGAGAACTACCAACTCCTCATCAGAAGTCTTCAAGTTTCTGCCCAGTACAGCTAAACAAGTCAGTTTAGAAGTCCATATCGTATTTCTTCCACCATCAAAAAATTACTTCAAAATAGAAAGTAGCTATAGCTAGGATCTAGCTACAGCATAAGTGGTAATGAATGCCACTTGCAGATCATCACATCAGGTTCTCTATGAAATTCAAAGTGTAACCAAGAGCACGACGAACGGCTTAGTCAAGCATTACAGTTGACCTTCATTGGTGCAGGAAATATGGATTACCCACACTTCTTCGGCAAGCATAATGACATTTTTTGAAAAGAACAGGATTCTAAGGGAGTAGAGGCTTCATACGGTGATGGAAAAAATTGGCCAAAGAGATATTCACAACTACTGAACGATTTGTTACTGTGTAGACTTTATCAAAAGTGATCGTATCGTCCATAACAAGAACTTTCGATGGACCTTAACAAGTTGCATGCCTCATCTCTGAACTAGGGCTGAAGTCATAGATGTCTACCAGTAACAGAATCCAAAGTGGTAGTTTGTCGATGATGTACTAATTTAGAATTTTCTATAACGAAATTCGTTTGTTCCTGAGGACCAGTGGTAATGGCATACTCTTTATTCTCCCATATAGGAGTGCATTTTAGAAACCACGGGCTGTGATAAATTTTAAGGCAATTTGGTAAAGTCGTCGTCAAGGTGAAGGACGACCAGAGGCATTTATTTACTTATCCTTTTCCTCATTAAAAACAACCAGTTATCTTTCACCTATTAGTGTTTAGGAGATGACCGATATAGAGGATACAACCACAATGCCGTCAGTTTTTATTTACTGTTTACTTATTTTTAATAAGAGGGTATTATGTGAAGCATAATAAGCATAATGTTGCTGAGATATTTGCAAAACTCCGGATTGCTGGTGTTTGCGGTGGCGACCGTACACGTTATCACACACTTTCTGGGCCTAACGCGTTCACTACTACACCATGCGTCGAGCCCTTCGTCCATGCGAGTTTTAAGGACTCGTATGGTCTGGTGGTGAACGCGTTATCCTCCGATAAGGGTAACAACGTATTCAGTTCCCACTGCAAACACCAGCGATCTGGAGTTTTGCAAATATCTCAGCAACACTGCGATATAGAGGACAATTGTAAATGTGTGCAATGTACATTGTCCGAATCAGGAAACAACGACGACGATGTAAACTTTCAGACTCTCGATCGACTGGACGCAATCGAATGTGCGATTTTCTATTGACAAGTGTAAACTACAGTAATAAAAATGTTTTCAAGAGTTTATTACTACTATGCTTCTCTGTGATTCCACACGACTTCTTCAAACATGATGTTTTCCTCATCAAACTGCGTCCACCATTTTATCCCTAGTAAATCCCTGTGCTGTTTGACAGAGTCTAAATGTTTGAGCTATAACTGAATAATCTCAAAACACTTCTATACATCGAAAAAGTGCTTCTCAAATTTTCCCTGATGCTTTCACTGGAATTGAGAATAGAAATTCCTTGTGTCGCTTCACGTCTCTGACAGTTTCCTGTCAACTTCGACAAATGGAAATGCAAGAGTGATAGACCGCAAATAACCTTGATGTTTAATCTTAACCGTTTTATTTACTGCCTACTACTTTTAATGGCAGGTTAAAATGCGAAACATAACTACAACGATGCTGAGATATTTGCAAAACTCTGGGCCGCAGGTGTCTATGGTGGAGAACGAACACGCTATTGTCTGTTCCGGGGAGTAATGCGTTCACCACCACACCATGCGGGTCCTTCGTTTCGCCTGTCTCTTGATCTTGATGTTTAAATTAATACAAGCATAAGAATTCCTCAGTTTTGTGATATTCCAGAAGAAATCTCCCTGTGAAATAAAACTGAGTCGCTACAAAAAAGGGACTCGACTACATAATAAATGACTTGCTTGAAAGAAGGAAAATGTAAACAATTGGAGAGAAGGTACGGAAAGCAAGCAGAAAGAAAATGATGTATGATCAGGCATATCTTATTCCTGTAATAATAAAATAAACTGTGGAAATATCACGCATCGCATAACGGCTAATATATCTTGACAAGGGCTCATGTAGCGCAATGCTTAAAGGTGCCCCTGTGGAATATAGTGGATCGGTCACTGGTTCCAAGTCGCGGCCCAGGCTCACAAAGCCCTCTACCACTCCGGTGTTAGCAGATTTTTGCCAGACTTATAAAGAACGATGAAAACACTGACCTCCTAAACTGTAAACCATCAAAAGTCATTCTATAGGTGGAATGTACTCAATTACCTTCACGTCGCCGCGCATGGAGCTGAATGCATGGCGCATCTTCGAGGATTGATCAACATCGAATGCTTCATACTTAATCTTATGCCATCAAAATGTGATTTCGATAAATTATTAAATTATCGAGATTAACATCTGCGTTGTAACAGCAACGAAAAACAAGCTGAACCGGTTGGACCTATCTATTATCGATCTTACAATGACCGTTCATAAGACACTCGTCTGGCAAAAGGGATATTCTTCTCGATGAGAATTGTATAAGTTCTTTTTAAAATATAACCCATCAAATTTTCACTTAAGCTCTTCAATCTTTACGCGACAACTTGACATCTATAGGAGTCATATGGTGCGGGAGTGATGACCGCTTTCAACTTTAAACGAACATATCTCAGCTCGAAGTGAGCTCTATTAACTGCAGTGAAAACTACTATCATTACATGATCCGACATCAAACGTATCACACTACGTCAAAACAAACTTCAACGCTCCAACTCGCCGCGAAGTTAGGACTCCTTGTATTCGATTCGTTTTCACCACCCACTATGCACAAAAGGTCTTCGAAATTACTGCCTTTTGCTTAGGCTGCCGCTTGAAGATTTTTGCGCCTTCATTAAGAATGGCGTTGAATTTTGGTCAAGTCAGTTCTCTCTAGAATATTGAGAGAGCCGTGTTTAGTGTTCCCCACGTAACAAGAGGGAGTGAAAGTGAGCTACTCCTTGAGCAGTGTCCTACCAATTTCCAGACCCTAACAGGATAACATAGCACACTTGGAGGACTCGGGGTGGTGTCAAATAAGCACCTGGGCAGGTTGAACAGTGCACACAATGAACGCGGTCACTCTTAATGCACTATTTACTCTCTCGATAAAATCTGTTCGAAGAAATATCTCTGCATAATTTTGCCTACAGTATGAAGGTTTTCTTGCTCTACTATTATGGGGTTCTGATTTTCTTCAACCTACGGCATAAAACCCATCAAATTTTTTCCTTCATGGCTCATATTTCGAAAATCAAAGCAGATGCAGAAAGAGCATTTTGTCTGGCAGGATGCGATGGTATTTACTAATGTATCGTTATTCTTCGCAGTTACCGCTCTTCGATAGAAAATTTCAAAACCTCTGAACTTCATTTTCTACTTTTCTCAAAGTTCTGAATCTAATCATATTTGGATTTGAAAGGACACAATATAAAATTGTACTTCTTACTTCTGTTTAGCAAACACGAGGTGTTATTTTATTCCTTTATTTACGTACAAGCTGACGTTTCGGCGGATTTCGCCTTCCTCAGAGCCTGGAATGGTCAGGTCAGAGAAGATTTTGAAGTAGAGGTTACGATCCTCGCGCAAGAATCGAGAACACAAGAGGGTAAAATTCTCAGGGCATTCTGGATTAATCGTGATATTGGGCAGTATATAAGACTGCTATTTTGATGGGACAGGCACATTACGTTTCCATGTGAACACTGCGCGGTTGGTCTCCACATAACATATTAAGTGGAAGGCTCATAGAAAGCGGTGAGTGTGCAAAGACTCTGTGTTCAATGTGATCGAAATTTTGGTTTAGCATTTTGTCTGTTTGGTTATGGAGGTGTTTGGCCATGCAGATCCCAGTCAGCTTGACCTTTCCAGGCTCTGAGGAAGGCGAAATCCGCCGAAACGTCAGCTTGTACGTAAATAAAACTGTACGTCTGATGTCACGGAGCAAAGCCTCTTCTACGAATCTTAAAAGTCCCGATCACCAAAAACGCTTTAGAAACCGATAAAATATCATTAACTGCCGAAAAACTAGCCTCGTCATGAACGCATTAGTGAATGTCTTTAGGCAAAATTCTATTCGAAGTAGTTCGACCAAACCCTGGCAGGAACGAAAGTTGATCAAGTTCCATCTGATAATCGAGGTATGATGGTCAGCTGTCAATTTTCCTTCAGTAAGCTTCCAAAACGAAAATCTTGCACCATTTCACCGTTAAGCAGATGAATCCTGTTGTATATCTGGTCTGAACAATCACTATCCAAACTTCCTAAACCTTCTTGTAATGACCATCTACTGTGGATCATCGACTTGGATCAACGGCTCCGTGAAAGACGAAGACGTCGAATGGTTAGCTGATTAAACTTCCCTATAAACCTCGTGTCAGCTTAATAATCCCAGAAGATATTGATTAGTAATGCTGAGGTTGAATGGCGGTCGGTATCAAAAACCAGTTTCTTCGTCATATTTTTATCTATATCGTGTTTGCCAGACGCGGATACTAACGATGCAGTGGCAATGGTGCGGAGCATATGGCGCAGTGGTCGGAGGTGTCCTCAATACATACATGGAATCGACTTCAGGCCCATGACCCACCAAGCGTTCCGTCTCTCTGGGGTCGGCAATTTGGTGCCAGACTTGTCTGGGAAGGTAGCAGCACTGGCTCTATACATCGGTAGGCCATCGCGAGTCACTGCAAACGCCAGTTATGCATTTAGTAACCTCCAGCGATACTTAGTAAAGTCGAATGCATGGCGCATCACTCAGGAATTGATCAACGAAGGGAGTTTTATCCTTTTATCCTTCATCGTTTTCGACAATTCATCAAAGCGATATCATTACCCGACATCACGTCGCATTGAATGGTGATACCTAAAGTAGATTTAGGTCAATTACAATTTATTCATAGAGTTGATTATGAATTCTCACAAGCACTTCAGGGCAATGCGTGTTCAGTTGGGGTTAAAGTGCAAAATATTGATTGATCACTTGACGCGTCCTTCGGGTCTCATACCAACTGCTCTTTCATCATTCATTAGCACATTTTCGTCTAAAAATAAAAACAAAAATCTCAAAATTGAAATTTTTTTGTGACTGCTGAATGTTTTCTTTGGTGAAAAACTTCGCTAGAAACTCTTGTAGCCATGAAAAAGTTACTGTTACATTTGTTATTGATCGATTGCGTGTTGTTATAGCAGAGAAGGTCAAATGTTTGATCACCTCTATTTGACATTTCATGGTGGCACCTGCGTGAGTTTCGTGGAATTCACTTAAAGTGAAATAGATGACTTTGACTCGCTATGGTCTGCGAATTTTGCCACCATCCTCATCGTCGTCTTCTTCCTCTCTTTCATCTTCATCTTCATCGTCGCTATCATCCTCATTATCGCGATGTTTTCATTTCCAGTCAAACCACTAGTTGTCTCATCTAAGAAAAAACCATCGTATCATTCTAGAAAAAGAACTATCTTATCATATTGCTATTATCATATCGTACTGGGCACATGTGGCGCAGTGGTTGAAGGCACCACTGCGACACACACGTGGAATCGATTCCAGCGCCCTTGGCTCACCAAACCTTCCATCTCCCCGGTGTCGGCAAAATTGGCACCAGACTTGTCTGGGAGGACAACAGCATTGCTCGATACATCGGTAGGCCACAGAGAGAGTAAAGGCCAGGTATGCATTCAGTCACTTCTAACGATGCTTGGTGAAGTCGAATGCATGGCTCATCGCTCAGTGATTGATCAACGAACTCTATACTTATCCTTTATGTTAATGAAATTAAAGAGTAAAAACCCGAGATCGTACTTGCTAACGCGAAGGTGAAACTATTTTTTAGAACTTTCTCGTCATTTGTTGTTGGTTGAGGACCCCACGTTGTATCGTTCCGTCTACATCCATCATTATCAATGTTCTTTAAGATCTAAATACTCCATACTTACCCTAAGCGTAGTAATTAATGACTGAGTGTGTATTAAGGCTAAAAAGGATAAAGCTCTCGGCGTTGATCAATCCCTGACGGATGCGTCATGCATTCGACTTCATTAAGTATCGCTAAAGGTGATTGAATACATATTTGGCCTTTAGAATGACTCGCGGTAGCCTAGCGATGTATCGAACCAGTGTTGCTATCCTTCCAGACAAGTCTGGTACCAATTTTCCGATCTCGGAGGGATGGAAAGCTTGGTGGGCCATGTGTGTGTAGATAGATTCCACGTGTGTCGCAGTGGCGCCTCCAACCACTGCGCCACACGCGCCCTGAGTGCGTAATATTGATTGACATTGTACTCTAGAAAGTGAGAATAACTCCGGATTATGGAGGTTTTTTTTAAAACGACTGGCTACGTGAAGTAATGTTACGTCCTTTGATTCCGTCGACGTGGAAGCAGTTTTTAGGTTTCAATCGATACTTGGCGAAGAATGGCAATAATGTGAATTTTCAGTGACGTCATGGCTTTTACAGTACCTTCAGATCTATCTGGTGGACTGTATTTCCTTGATGGAAAACGAACTACAGTCAATTCGTCCACGACATTTAATGTGCTCGAACCGAGAATAGGTACAAACTAATTATTATTAATATTTTTCAAAAAAATATTTTTTTTGACTAATTTTTTCAAGCTATACATAAATCATTAGCACCTTTAAGTTGAATTGTTCAATTATGCAATTAATCGATATTTCATTCTGGGTAACTAAGTATTTAAATAGAAATAATAATCCGGTGCGAGTGGCGCAGTGGTCGGAGATGCCCTGCAGTACACATGAGATGGATTCCCGCGTTCGAGGCTCACCAAACGTTCCATCTTTCCGGGCTCGGCAAATAGGTAAGTCCCCGACTTATCTGGGAGGATAGCAGCACTGGCTCGATACATCGGTAGGCCACCGCGAGTCATTGTGAAGGGCAGATATGCATTCAATCACCTCCAAATGAAGTCGAATGCATGACGCATCCCTTAGGGATTGATCAACGCCGAGAGCTTTATCCTTTTATCCTTTTAATCATCTGGTTACTTAATAACTTAATGTAAAGTAGTATTCCTAAGTTTTGTATTACGTCACCTTCCTGTAGTCATAACGGTGACAATTGTCACGTACTAACTTGTTCCCAGAGAACTCGTTGTGATAAAGTTCCGAATATGCATTGCTTCTTTAATCTCACAAAACCCCAGAATCCATTATGTAATGGTTTTTCTGTGATTTTATTATCCTTCGAATCAATTCAATTTCATTTGATGCTCGTCATCCATCTTTCGTCTTCTGTTCATATAATATGAGCTGTATTTTAAATAGGACACGCATATGAGAAGCTACGAGTTTCATTCAATGCGTATTGTCCTGTGACTCTTTTTCTTATCGTATACGATCGGTTGCACTGTTCGCTGTTGTAATTCGGCGGTCTACAGCACTAGCAGAAATGATTTGAGTGGAAACGATGATCTCTCCTTCGTTCCGGAACCCATTTTTTCTACTGAATTGAATGAATTAGGACCAAAAAATGTGTTAGAGTACTACATACTGTACGCTTGGGCTGATGTGTCACATATTGCATTTTTAAGTTGTCGAACACTATTTCGTCGATGCCAGCTGTCAACGTGATAACGGGCCGCTGTTTCCGGTTGGACTGTTTGACAGTTACGATATCCCAAAAAAGTTCTCATCAATCATCCTACTTTAATAGAATCTCATTTGCCTAGAATAGCTTTGTCTTGCATTCATTAAGAGGCAGTAAGTATATTTGTTTATTATCACATCACTCAACATCACATGTATCACATTGCGAGGACCCAAGCAATTTTTGCATTCGATTCGTTTCGTAGCATCTACCATCCATGAAGATCTTTGAAATTGTCCGCAGGTAGATTCAGCTTCTCGGGATCTTCGTCGTTAATGTAGTCGATTGCTGGTGGAGCCAAGTCTTCTGCGAATCCTGAGATAATCGTGCTGGATCGTTCTTGCGTGAACTGGAGGAAGTCAGTTTGTCAGCGAAAGTTTGGTACCAGTTCACCAACAGTGGATGGATGAGATGCCTGACGTCCCTGTACGTGGTCGAACTTTCCCTGGGTGAGTTGGTCCCATTGCACAGTGAACGGGACCACTACCGTGGCGCTTCCCGTGCCCCGAGTGCAATATTGCGGAAGTGTCTGTGGAAAGCGAACCATCCTTAAACAGCTCAAGCATTTGTTTGAAGGCTATTATCCTATAATGATAGATAAATAAGAGCCTCTAATTACTAGTTCCATTACTAGTTGACCTTTTACTGTAATGTAACTTAGTGAAAGTACACGTTGGTCTCTAGCTTGCAACCTATTTAAGGAGATGTCTATCTGACCGTCGAGCACATGTATATGTATATGTATATATATATATATTTATACATTCTATACACAGTGAAAGGGGGCGCGTGTGGCGCAGTGGTTGGAGGCGACACTGCGGCACGCACGCATCCCTGCGCCCATGGCTCACCAAGCCTTTCATCCCTCCGGGGTCGGCAAATTGGTACCAGACTTGTCTGGGAGGATAGCAGCACTGGCTCGATACATCGTTAGGCCACCGGGAGTCACTGCAAACGCCAGAGATACATTCAGTAACCTCCAACGATGCTTAGTGAAGTCGAATGCATGACGCAACCCTCAGGGATTGATCAAAGCCGAGAGCTCTATCCTTTTTTATACACAGTGAATAAGTTTAATTGCACATTTATTACGTTTTGCAAACTGCGCTTTCACTTCTAGCAATCGAACCTGTTTTTTTTTTCCTCTCATGGAAACCGAATCGAATTGGAGATACGAATACTGAGTTGAACTGATTAGGTGCTGTCGTTGCCCAATGTCCAATCGCCGACGAACAGACAGTGGATCGAGCAGTTCAGCTGGCATCAAGTGTTCAGCCCACATGGGGAGATCTTACACCGTTGGAGAGGGGGAAAGTGCTGAAGAGAGCTGCAGAAATTATCAGGGTAGGTCGCACGTCTTAGTTATATTTTCACTGTCTAATTTTAAAACTATGTGTACTAATTATCTTTGGTCTATAGCTTATCTTTTTTGACCCAGTAACTTCCAAGGAGCAACACCTTTGTTCTAAAAATTGGACCCATTATGTCAACTCGACTAGTAAATCATTTAACTGTAGGGTGTTGAGAATTTCCTATTGGACGTATTGGCGATAATGAGCGAATTTCTATGGCTTATGCATAGAACTCCGCCCAGTTTCCCATCAGACATAGCACGCATTGATTTCAATGCGTCATTAAGTAAAAGCTCCAAAAAAAGTAGATGGGTACTTTCCCAATAGAAAAGGTCATAGGACACTCCTTATCAGCAACATTCTCAACGGCGGGATGAACAAACTCGTCCGAAAAATGAAACACTTAGTGAATCATATGTGGTGCACAAGACAGTTGTTGAGCAACGTCTAGTAAAACATCTGTGCTAAGGAGGCTATCGGCATGATAGGCAAATGGCAAAAGATGGCAAAAGATCGATAGAACTAGCTGAGAGACAGGCGAAACGAAGGACCCGCATGGTGTGGTGGTGAGCGCGTTACTCCCCGGAAAAGGACAATAGCGCGTTCGTTCCCCACCATAGACACCTGCGGTCCAGAGTTTTGAAAATATCTCAGCTTCATTAATAATAATATCTTTTTTGAATGTTCCGTTTGAAAACTATTGAAGCTCAATCCTACAAAGATGCCAGTTCCACATACGTTATTGTCTGTTTATAAGGAGGTATTTATTACAGGCTAAAGTCGAAACAATCGCTCGTTGGGAAGTAAAAACTAATGGAAAACCGATATATGAGGCTAGGGTGGATATTGAGTCATCTGCAGACACTATAGAATTCTTCGTTGGAGTTGCTCCTGCAGTTTTGCAAGGTGTGTTAAATTACTAGTAGGTTAAACTAGCTGTTAAACTCTTTTCTGTCGATCTGTCTTAGTTCACGTTGTCAACTGGTAATCGTTAATGATGGTTAGTTGTCTGCGACAGCCTTCTTCAAAGTTCTGATATCTGTTGTGAAACTGCTGGAGCCAGCTTTGTACTGTGCAATCATTAGCGACTCCTTTCCCCGTTAAAAGCCAAAAGGTAAAGCTCTCGGCGTTGATCAATCCCTGAGGGATATGCCACGCATTCAACTTCATTAAGTATCGTTGGAGGTGATTGAATGCATATCTGGCCTTTACAGTGACTCGTGGTGGCCTGCCAATGTATCGAGCCAGTGCTGCTATCCTCCCAGACCAGTCTGGTACCAATTTGCCGACCCCGGAGGGATGGAAGGCTTGGTGGGCCATGGGCGCAGGGATTCATTCCATGTGTGTGTCGCAGTGCCGCCTCCAACCACCGCGCCACACGCGCCGTTTTCCTTCCCCGATAAAACATTGAAATTGAGAGAGTGATAGGCGAAATAATCTAGGAACTAAAGCTCTCAATCACACAAAATATGAAGTAGTCTAGGAATTTTTAAATTTAGTTTTTTAACTTTTTTTATAAAAATTTATTTTTTATTTGTAATTTTTTTAATTTTTTAAAATTAAGTTTTTAAAAAATGCAAAATAAAGGCCATAAAACTGTTCCAAACAAGGCTTCAAGGTTTTCTTAGGATCCGCTTTCTTTTAACATCGGTCGTGGTTAATGATTTAAGTGTTTTCTCCTTGTGTCTACACGAGGCTGTTAATATAAAATTCCAAGGCATTAACCTTTAAAGCTTAATAATTAGCGTTAATTCCGTGTTGTGACAAAGACAAGGTTCAGTTTTTTAGGTGATCAAATCGATTTACCTGGTGGTCCGACAACTCGTTTTGTCTACACACGTCGTGAGCCACTTGGTGTCGTCGCATGCATTGGTGCTTGGAATTATCCTTTCCAAACATGCATGTGGAAGGTGATTTGACCAGAACCGGTAGTGGTTAAAAGGATAAAGGATAAAGCTTTCGGCGTCGATCAATCCCTGAGGGATGCGCCATGCACTCGACTTCATTAAGTATCGTTGGAGGTGATTGAATGCATATCTGGCCTTTACAATGACTCACGGTACCCTGCCGATGTATCGAGCCAGTGCTACTATCCTCCCAGACAAGTCTGGTACCAATTTGCCGACCCCGGAGGGATGGATGGCTTGGTGGGCCGTGGGCGCAGGAATCGATTCCACGTGCGTGCCACAGGGGCGCCTCCAACTACTGCACCACACGCGCCCTTCCGGTAGTGGTTAGTTGATCGAATACATCGTTGATGCTCAGATCTCTTTTTTATTTTGTTGTATTTTGCTCATTTTATTCTATTTTCAATTGTATGAGCAAGAAATTGCCTTATCTTATGTGTTTGACACTGGGAAATCTTGGAATTTTAATTAGCGCTGCGATAATATGAAGCAGAATGAGGTTGATATAAAGAAAAATTCTTGTGTTAAGGTGATTCCAGCGCTGGCTGCTGGTAATGCTGTTGTCTACAAGCCATCGCCTTTCGCTCCAGCAGCACCCGTGCTAATTGGAGAGATCCTAACGGCCGCTGGAGTCCCGAACGGAGTCTATAATGTCGTTCAGGTACGCTATAACGATATGGAAATATGAAGTTGCTCCGCAAACTGATAAGCCCTTGAGGGTTAATACGGTTCGTTAACTTGTTTGTATATTACTTCTTATTTATGTGTATGTTTATTTATTAGCTCATCTATTAATAGTCTATTTACTTCTATTCTTCCCCGCCTTAAGCGAAGCAAAGGTGAGATAAATGGAGCATAACCAAATTTCACAACATACCCTGCCATTAAAAAGAATAGGTAGTAAATGAAAAGGTTAAGGTTGTGCTTATAACTATAGCTTCAGATTAACTAGGTTCAATGCCGATTTGGGCTCCCTAGATCAGTCCCGTTGACGGGTGAATAGCGCTTTCGTTTCCCACCGCAGACACCTGCGGTCTGGAGTTTTGTAAATATCTCAGCATTATGAAGTTATATTTTATTACAAAAGTATTTAGACGGAGAACAAGTAAAGAGAAGAGCACATGTTCTCACTCCTGGTAGAATGATCGCAATTCGATGTCCACTTGTGGTTCCGAGTTTTGCTCAAATTTCAGCATCCTTGTGCTTGAAGGGGATGGAAATCTTAGAAAATAACTAGTAAATTTCCAAAAATCTTCTCACCTTTTACTAATTCACAGTAATCACTAGCCGTACTTTTTTGTACCCAGTACTTTTGACAGCCAGTAAACTGTGGGATGGAGTCATTTCGTTCTTCAAGAGTCCTAGTGATAATGCTATTGACTTCCTACGATCCACAAGCATCTGCGATTGAGTGCAATGAGGACTAGAAAAAGCCATAACACGTTTCGGGATTCCAGGAAAAAGCGTGCTTAAGTAGCATTCGCCATAACAACGAGGTGAAAGACGCCAGATCCTGAGGCCACAGTCGATTCCATCCGCGAGCTCCAATTTTTCAGTAATTTTTTTTTCGTTGTGAGACAAGGAAACGCGTGGATAAAGTGGTGTATAACGTAACAACTAATATCGTATTTAAGCAAGGAAGTATTAATTCGGATAATGGTGTTATCCGGACGATCTATTAATTCAATAAGAAGTTATGCCTACCGCACTTCCAGAGTTTTTGTGAAACGCGGGCCAGAACGTCGTTGTAGGTGTTGTAGATAATGTATAGATGTCGACTTGATGTGCTTGAGTGCAGTTAGAATCCCAAGAATGTCGTACAATTTCCAGTATGTGAATCAATTTCGCTTTAGAAAATCAAAGTAGCAAATTAGTGGTTTAAAAACTGTAGAAGTAGTACCTAAGTCCTGACATCGTTTAGGGAGAAGGCGCGACCGGTAAATTCCTGTGCATGCATCCGCTAATTCGTAAGGTAACATTTACTGGTTCGCTTGCTAGCGGTATGGCTGTTCAGAGGCAATCGGCAATGGAGAATGTAAAACCGGTAATGTATAAATGTTAATCTTATTATTAATAGTAAGAATAATCACCTGCACCACCTCCTGTCGTGTTAGTAATCGAATGACACAAATGGCCATCAGCAAAATATCCAGTCATACTTACTAAGTGCCGGAGCTCCTTAATGTGTTTCACTCGCTTCAAGTAGACAAAATTATCCCCTTTTCTGCACTAAATCCTCAATTTTCGCGGTTTTTTGGAGTAAGTATAGCCAACGGCTGGTCTATCAAGCTCTATTGTGCTATACGTTCACAAAGAGTGCTGGATAAAACTGTCAGACGTTTTTCTTACCTCGAGGTACCTTATTGGAGGAATGAAAATCTTATGCAATACATTGCAATTCGACCCTCGGGAACATTTCGACCGGTAGGAACACCATAAATTATCCGTAAACAGGGCAATAGTAGTAGCAGTATCCTTAATAAATCTATACTAAGTATAGGCTTGCTTGACTATTGAGTATTGAGATAACTGCTAAGCTCAGGTGACACTGGAACTCGGCGGCAAGTCGGCGCTGATCATATTCGATGACTCGGATGTGAAGAGTGCGGTCGCTGCTACAATGCTGGCTAATTTCTTGAATCAAGGTACGGATGTAAGGTCTTTTGATTCTCCCAGTAAGTGGAACTCGTCCAAAGACCGTTTCAAAGAATGGGTTTATGAGGAAGGCTCTATATGTTAACACCACATAAAGGTGGTGCTAGAAGGAATCAGTACGTGTAATTTATCAAAACTAAAGAAGACTGTTTTAGATGCTTTTCTTACTTTTGACAATTTATGGCCGACAGGGATTGAGCACAATGCATTTGCACAAAATTGGCACTTGTGTCCGAATTTTTAGAAACCATAATTTCGTCTTTAAGTTTATAGAAATCCTAAAATTAAGTGTGCTTGAAATTAAGGGAGTGTTGCATAGAAGTTATGACGACGAGTAAGACGACAGAACAAAGTAAATCAATGTACTCCTGTACTCTTCAAATGCTCTGTTGGTCGAGGAATCAACTGAAGTCTTGCCGAAAAAGCAGCTACGGGCGCTATCTGTTGATTTTAATAGGTTTTCCTCTCTATTACATAATGTAAAGACGTTAAACGTTGTACGTTTTTCCAAAATGGCGCCACACCCGATATCTGAATGACTTTCATCAGTATCACCTGTTGCCCTCGATCGTCGAGTGACTCGAGCCGGCGCTAGCAAATCTTCCATTTCTCCCTGTCGCGTGCAAGAGTAGCCCAGTGGGTTCTGCTCGCTTTAGGGACTCGTTGAGCACCATGTCTTTCTTGTCTTCTAGGCTCTTCGTGATGAACTCTGACCATCGGGTCGGTGGTCTTCCTGCAGTACGTTTGACATCACGAGGAATCCAGTCACTAACGGGTCTTGTCCATCGGTTATCATTCATACGCATTGCGTATCCGGCCCACCTTATCTTCGACTGTTTGGCCTACAGAACGAAATCTTTGATTTTTGATCGTTGACGCAGGTCGAGGCTTCGGGTCTCCTCTCTCACTTGCGTGAAACGGGAAACACCCAGTATCGTCCTTTCGATTGCGCGTTCGATTACGCTGAGTGATCTTTCATTCTGCTTACGTAGGGACCAGGTTTCTGACGCATACGTTAGGGGAGGAAAAACCGTTGAGTCGAAAAGGTGGGCTTGAAGTCGGGTGTTCTTTGTCGTCTTCACTACATCCTCGGTGCTCTTGAAAACTCCTCAGGCGGCTCGTTTTCTTCTGCTCAGTTCTGGAGCTGTCGCTCATCATATTGACTTCCCTACCTAGATAGACATAACTGGAGCATTCGGAGATATTCGTTCCATTGAGCGTGAATGGGGCAAGCGAAACCAATCCATTCCTCAATGTCATCAGCAAAGCGAAGATTTTCACTCTATTATCCCATTCAATGTTCTCATGGCATTGCATTCTGGGTGAGGGGTTCAATAATTCTCTCCAATTCTGTATTCTCAACTTTCATAGTGCTAGCGTGAAGATGTTGTGTATGAGCCGATCGTATTCCTCGTCGATGTTGTCGACAACGGCGTTTTCCCAACAGCCGACTAATGAATTGAATAAGTCCCAATTTATGGTGGTTCCGGGACTTCGATTTTTGAATTTAGCGACTTTTTCTCCATTTTGCGAGAAATGGAGTCTTGCAAGAAAGTGACGATGGTCTGATCTCGTGTAGAATTTTGGGAGAACTGCGACATCAGTTAGGCAAAACCTTCTATTAATTATGATGTGGTCTATTGATTTATGATCTTATAAACTGATCTTCTTTAGCTGGTGCGAGGTTGGTATATGTCTTCGTTGTTGTTGTTAACAGTCGGACTTTACGAGGCACTTCCCATTTATGTGGAGACATGTATGAGTTCTACTTTATGCGTTGTCTTAGCTCCTTGATTTCCATAGTCATTTTCTCTGCTGAGTATGCTGTATTGATGTTAAGTTGCGGATCATCTGGTTTTTCTCTCCTCAGAGAATGTACAAATATTTCACCAATGAAACATCGGAACAGCATTCTCAAACGAACATGATAAACAAGTTTTAAAATATTCTAGTGCTTCCCCACAGATCGAATATCTGTAGTCTGTTATTCGAATGCCGCTAGTGTATTTTTTATAGTAATAAAGAATAAATGGATAAAGCTCTCGGCATTGATCAATCCCTGAGGGATGCTCCATGCATTCGACTTCATTAAGTATCGTTGGAGGTGATTGAATGCATATCTGGTCTTTACAATGACTCGCGGTGGCCTGCCGATGTATCGAGCCAGTGCTGCTATCCTCGCAAACAAGTCTGGTACCAATTTGCCGACCTCGGAGGGATGGACGGCTTGGTGGGCCATGAGTGCAGAGATCGATTCCACGAGCGTGTCGCAGTGGCGCCTCCAACCACTGCGGCACACGCGCCCTTCTTTGTAGTAATATAGAGCTGAAATCCTCAGCACATCGATAATGTCCTTGTTTTACTCAGGAGTTTGTATTTTTACACTTTCATTCGGAGTATAAGTTCGTCTGGCTTTGTCCTTAGTCATATTCATACGTTAACTCATTCTATGAGCAGTAATGTTTAGAAAATGTTCTTCTTGAAAGAAGAACGGGGAGCAGTTCATATTCCCTTTTCTAACACCCTGATCTTCACCCATTTAACAAGCTTCGATCATTCTTCTTTTTCCTGAAAACTTTCTTGAGAGCGATCAGCTCTTATCTGGGATGAAAGGTGTTGTTTTATTAGTTATACATCATATATGAAGAAGAAAATTGGCCATAATCGTGTCTTAAGGAAAACACGGTTTTGATATAGCGATGAATAGTTGTTTTTTTTTCAGGTCAGGTGTGCACAAACGCTACTCGAGTATTTGTTCAACGAGGAATTCTCGATGTCTTCACCGCGGCTCTTCTTAAGGTAGTATTGCTTCCATTATTTAAGTTTAGAGTTTTAAATATAGCCCTATCTTTTTTCTACCCACTTATTCCATTTGATCACTGATTTATCCTAACTTCTATCCGGCGAAAATCATTGTAGTGCATCAGATCTGATAGGGAGTAGTATGTGCTTAGAACTGACATATTCGAAGTTGTTCGATTTGGTTGAAGTACTTTAGAAGTGCCGTAAGAAAGTTGTTTCTCACAATATTTTATCCTTCACTTGTCTTCTTTTCGTATTTCTAGGAATGCGACGAAAAACTAACTATTGGCGATCCATTACTCGATGCCACTCGAGTCGGAGCAAACATTAACGAACTACATTTGAATAAGATTGTTGAATTCATTGAAAGTGCAAAGCAAGAGGTAAGTGTGGTCGAATGTAACAGAGATTAGTTAGCTGAACGTTGAGTCATATCTGCAGTTATGTGGGGTGGTTGTCACTCTCGGTTTTGATAAATCACTCTTGAACTTTAGTGAGATGTTGGGCAGTTTTATTTGCATTTTTAAAAAGTTTTTATGTTTTTCGGTTTTTCATAGTGTCCACATTTCATAGGGTGGCAAAGTGTTACGAGGTGGCAAGCGAGTACATCCCAAAGGCGTTGAGAATGGTTTCTACTTTGAACCAGCGATCATTACTGGATTAAAGGTGACAAACAACCTTCGATTCTAGAAGTCATAGTTTACTATCAATCGCTTCGAAAATTATCTGGGCATTGTTGTTTTGTAGTTGAAGTTTAGGAGATGAACTAAAATGAATTGGGTTATTATTAAGAGACTTCAATGAAGCTATTTCTAACAATAAAGTGTGAAAATGACTTAAAAGGTATAATCGCTGATCTCACGGGCAAAATATAACCCATATTCTTTGGGCTTCAGTGTAAGTAAGAAAGTCTTACAACTTTTTTAAAATCATTACCGGTAGTACTAGTCAGAAATATCGCCGTTGTTACCATCACGTAATAGTTACTGCGGGACCTGTTGATGAGTAGAGACTTATCTGCCTAATCACATTTAAAGCTGTCCATTCTTATAACCGCAATGAGACCAGCCAACGAACTACTTGCCGAGCCTTCTGGACTCACCGGCCCACAGGGTTTTGTGGCGCTGATGGAATCGACGCGGTATGCTGTACCGAATACTGTAGTCGAGCCACAGTTTTATTACGGCCATCTGCGCAAACCAATTTTTTGGGTTGTATGTTGCTGTGTGAGAGAAAACATTGGAAACTTGTCTCTACATTCTTCACCAAATGAAGGCATTGGGTTGTCAGACGGTTCCACAATATTATATTTCTACGATCCGAACTTGGCTCTGATGGCTTTGCACCATCCCCATTCTCCGAATATTTCGTTGCTCTCCGAGAGCTTCATCAACTTCAACGGTTAGATATTGGAATTGGAACATTTTTGACTCAGACGTGTTTTGGAAGAAAGATCCTCAATATCTGAACAGTATATTCTTGAACACTAAGTTTTGGTGAGGACGCGTGTGGCACAGTGGTTGGAGGCGCCACTGCGACGCGTACATGGAATGCGCCCATGGCCCACCAAGCCTTCCTTCCCTCCGGGCAAATTGGTACCAGACGTGTCTGGGAGGATAGCAGCACTGGCTAGATACATCGGCAGGCCACCGCGAGTCATTGTAAAGGGCAGATTCACCTCATACATTCAATCACCTCCAACGATACTTAATGAAGTCGAATGCATGGCGCATCCCTCAGCGATTGGTCAACGCCAAGAGCTTTATCCTTCTTTTAAAGATTTCGGCGTTGACCAATTCCTAAGGAATGTACAGTGTATTCGACTCCATCAAACACCGTAAAGGTAATTGAATGGATATCTGGTCTATACGGTGACATGTGGAGGTAACTTATCAAGTTAATACTTTTATGGTTAAGTGGAGTAAAGCTGGCACTAATTTTACAACCGCAGATAGGATGGAGGGGTTGTTATCCTATTTGTGAAAATCTAAACCGGCCTTCATTTAATCACGATATGAATAAATAATGGCCTTTTTTAACTGATAAGCTAGCGCGAGCTTGTTACCAACATTTATTCGGCTAGCATTTCAACGTCTTCGTCTTCCTCAAAATTAGATTGATCGGAATCGATTGTTCGCAGAATTGGATGGACGAACGACCGCAAAATCGACTCGGATCGACTTGGCTTTGAGGAAGACGAAGGCGTTGAAACGTTAAAAGGATAAAGCTCTCTGCGTTGATCAATCCTGAGAGATGCGCCACGCATTCGATTTCATTAGGTATCGTTGGAGGTGATTGAATGCATATCTGCCCTTTACAATGACTCGCGGTGTCTTGCCGATGCATCGAGTCAGTGCTGCTATCCTCCCAGACAAGTCTTGTACCAATTTGCCGACCCCGGAGGGATGGAAGGTTCGGTGGGTCGCGGGCGCAGGGATCGATGCCACGTGTGTGTTGCAGGGCGCCGACCACTGCCGCCACACGAGCCTTTCACGTTGAAACGTTAGCCCAAAAAATGTTGGTAACAGCCTAACGTTAGCTTGCCAGTGGAAAAGCACACTGATCATGTGTGTTTTGTGGAGCATCTCTACACTGCGTCTTATATCAATGTTTAAGCATATTTGGCAAGCAAAAGTGAAAGCGTCACACTCGGCCCTTACCATTTTTACGTTTCTTGGAAAAAAAATTTGTAATTGCTATTCCGAGAAAATTTTTTCTTAACCTCGGCTTTTTTGAGAGGAGAGTTACTTCAGACGTTTCAGGATGATGCACGTGCTGTGCGTGAAGAAATATTCGGTGCTTGTTGTCTGCTTCTGCCGTTTGACACTGAGGAAGAAGTGGTGAATAGAGCTAACGATACCATCTACGGACTGGCCGCGGGGATATTTTCGAGGTGGTGTCAGGGTGACAATGTATTTGATTTGAAATGATGGATTCTACTGATCCTCTGATGTCTTACACTAGAGTTGCAGTTCTCCTGCCTTGATAAGAATCACTGGTTCTTCCAACTACGTTTTATAGCAACGTCCTCGTCACTCCGACCTATGAAAACCGTTGAACCCGTTTTACTTTTACCTAAATTACCTCATCTTCGTACTTACATTTTCACCTATGCTTAATTTATTAATTTCTGCCCTCCAGCTATCTTTGCTGGAGCTATCCTCGTTTCATTTTAAGACACACTAAATAGGATCTATGAGGGCTCGCTTTCTTAGGTCCCTGAATGAAGCGCGCGTTTTTAAGTACATTCGCTCATACAGTTAGAGCAGTTTAGGTATTTCAAGCTTCTATTTGTAGTCATACATGCTTATCTCTGATAAAACCTATTCTCCTAACTAAGGCAAAAAGCAGTCTTCAAAATTACTTGATACTTGATACTTGAACAGCCCATCCTCACCAGTGGTGGGGCCCCAACACGATCTCCATTTTTCGGAGTTTTGCTGGTTTAGCCATTGTGATTCCCTGGAGTCCCGAGGTCATCCTGGGCAAAGACTGCCTCAGGTCGTCACCATCACAGGCAGTCGCCGCCCTTGTGGATCAGAGGAAGATTTGTCACCGTGCGGTTAATTTGATACCATGATGATGATGGATACTCGTATTGGTTTACCTTTAGCTAGGTTTCCTAATGGAAGCGCCGGACCACTTCTCAGCTTGGCAGACGCTGCCGGAGGTACGAATCCCCCCGCTGTACATCGCAGGTCAACACAGAGAAACACCACCCAGCTATTCGGAATTGTATGCTGTAAAATATTCCTATTTCAACTCCATAGGATTTAGTACTTCAGTGCATATCCCAGAAGGCTTAATACTTAACTGCTACAGAAACGCTCTAAGACGAATCATGACTTCAATCCCTTTCGACTCAGTAAAGCACTTTGTACACGAAGGGTTAAATATCGGCCTATCCAATAACTGGTAATGCGTTGCTTTTTAAGGTATAAATAAAGAACTTGGTCTGAGAATGAAAGACGCAAAAATTCTTTCCTTGTTTTTAAATTTTCCAGTGTATAAATCAATTTCCTAGTGTTGCAGCAACTTAGCACGATGTCATCGTCTCGCCGCCAGACTGCAAGCTGGTACGGTGTACATCAATACATATAATGATACTGAGGTGTGTTATATTTACTTTATGTGAACTGAATCTTTGGTTATTGTCATTATCGGCTTTCGGCTTTCCTACTTCTTTCTCCTTCATTAAGTAGCACGATTTCCTTGAACTTGTAATCTTGGGCAACTTTTTCTTTTGTATCTTGAGATAACCATGTTAGGGATCACCCAGGTCATCACCACAGGCAGTCGCCAGCCTTTGTGAACTAGTGATCTTACCATTTTAAGATGGCAGACATCAGAAGAAAGTGAAGAATGATTGGAAATAGTACACATAAAATACTGTAAAATAACGATAAATATGAAAATAAAATACACACAAAAAATGAAATAAACATGATATAAACAGAAATGTCATGGGAAAAACTGAAGATTCAAAAAGGGATTTTCGTTATTCCAGGCGTTTTTCTAAATCTCTGTGACTGTTACTTTTCATCTTTTCATCTTTTCTTCTTCACTTTTGTTCCTCTCGTTATCTTTCTTCCACCGTTCACATTTAGGTGAACGTCCCATTCGGCGGTTACAAAAACTCAGGTCACGGTCGTGAGAACTGCCTTGATACACTTCGAGCCTTTTCACAGACAAAAGCGATCTACGTGAATATTCAGGACACGACTGAACACTGTTTTTAAAATGTTTCAAATCTCAAATTTGTTGATGTAACATTAGTTAACGAAGTCGAATGGAAATGTCTTGGCCTTGATAAGAACGGAAGTGTAAGTGAGAAGTTTCATCTGCAATTTACCTACTTCTAATAAAGTTATTTTCATGAAACGTCCTATTTTTCCTTCTAGTTTTTATTCAAAATTTTTAAGGGTTACTGTAGAACGTTAAGAAGACCACCGCCAGTAAACAGTAAACGCCATGGGTTAAATCTGATAAATACTAAGCAGAAAAAAAAGAAGAGGAAATATGAATGAACTGGCTGAGAGAAAGGCAAAACGAGAGCCTCAGTGGAGTATTAGGTAACACGCGAGGCGCTAGAAAGGGTAATTTCAAGTTCAAATCTGGCCTGGGGTCTGAATTTTGCAAACACCTTAACATCATTGTGAGAATATGTGTAGGTTCTCTATTTTTTTTTCCACGCTTTCGGATAACCAGTGAATGGAAATGAATCAAGCATCTCTCTTAAGAAATCACTCAATTTGCACCATAATACTTGACTGGTCTGACAATAATTTGAAACAATCTGTTTGCAAATAGCAAGTTTCCTGCTTATAAGAGCTATAAGTATCAGCAGAAATTCTCGCTCCAGCGCTAAATCGTTGCGAACAAAATGGTATCGGTCACAAAGATGGATAGCCCATGATAGGACTGTAATACAGAACCAGTCAACCAAGTGTTGATGATTCAACTATTGCGCATTTTTTAGACTACCATTACATCTACCGGGTTACTTTAAATTACTTCTTGGCAGACTTGTAACCACGAGGTGAAACATTGACGCGTTCGCTCATTTGATCCCACTAACCGTGACATCAATAAGGGGCGTGTGGCGCAGTGGTTGGAGGCGCCACTGCGGCACGCACGTGGAATCGATCCCTCCGCCCATGGCCCACCAAGCCTTCCATATTTCCGGGGTCGGCAAATTGGTACCAGACTTGTCTGGGAGGATAGCAGCACTGGCTCGATACATCGGCCGGCCACCGCGAGTCATTGTAAAGGCCAGATATGCATTCAATCACCTCCAACAATACTTAATGAAGTCGAATACATGGCGCATCCCTCAGGGATTGATCAACGCCGAGAGCTTTATCCTTTATCTTTTTGACCATGGACACGAAAATCCATTCGTCAGTTTTGTTTATTTTTAAAATAGGACGTGAATATGCGGACATCAATGAGATTGACGAACTCCATCAGTGTTGTTAGATAAAAAGTTGCGGAAAGATCTTCCTTACTACAAGCAAAAGAAGAAATTCAGTGTTCTCATTTCTCATTGATTCACCTCATAAAGTACTCTGTAGTATATGAGAAGTATTTTCTTTTGGAAACTGAGTTTTATCTAGTCTCAATGCTGATGATCTTCATCCTACCATAGCGATAAGCTAACAAGAGGTTGTAACCAAGGACAGTATAGGGACCAACCTTGAGGTGCCTTCGTCTTCTGCAGAGCCCCAACGATTCGAGTCGATTGTTCACAGAAGATCTCAGGATGTGGGGCTTCGTAGTCGCATCCGGTCGATGACTGTTATGGAACACCGCTTGAATGAAGTGACTTCACTCGGGAATGTCCTTTTATACCAGGCAGTTCTCCACTGACTTCTCATTGGTGATGTGATTTTGAAGATCCATACCGTGGTAAACATTAGGTTCGGAATATATTGCTCAATTTCAGCTTGTGTCTTCAAAGTGGTAAATCTCAACCCGTAACAAGCTGTATCAAACGGAATAAAAACCGTTAAGATCTGCACATTTTTTCCAACGTAAAATCAGTTCATTTATTTGAGATGCCTAGGACCCTGGAATTCCGGAGGCGACAAACTCGTTAAAGGCAGTTCCAACATTGGCTTCGTTTCTGGACGCTCCTCGTACAGCTTTTTGTTGGAATAATTGAAGAAGTGGTAGCAAATAGGCGAGTGGACTCAAATCATCGCGTCTCTGAAGAAGGCGAACGGGACGAAACTTTAGTCACAATGAGGCGCCACTGGTCACAGTCTCGTGTTAGATTCCCAATGCAATACGATGTTGATGCTTATGAAATGTGTCATGCAGTGGCATTACATCAAAAATTAGTGTATTAAGTCGAAATTACATCAATACTTGTTTTGTACCTCATAAATTGGCTATGAATTTGCAAATTTCGGTGGACCAAATTCGCCCAACTGGCCAGGGAAGGACTCGAAGACCGTGATGTAATGCGTCATTTTACTGTCTAACGTCAACAATCTAAGGCTCGTTCTAAGGTTCCCATCTATGGCTTCGTTTCTAATATGTAAGGATGTAACCCTATTCTGATTCGAGCAAATGAGTAAGTAAGTAAGTAAGTAAAGTAAAAAAAAATGTAAAGTAACAAATGACAGATCGGGTTAACTGCGATGTTAGGTTGTACATTTGTTAACGAATAGGATTTGACCACAAAATTTCTAAATCAGTATAGAATCACTCATTTGAAGAAAAGCTGCCCGATCCGATTACTGATGATGTCGCTATGTAAGGTCACTACATAGGAAAACATGAACCATAACTAACACTAGTGAATCAACCTCATTCTAAACGATAACCAAAAACTAAACGCTATAAATCGTTGAATACACAAAAGGAGAGATGAGCCGTATGTGAATGAAGTCGAATGAAATACTCTCCTTGATAGCTGACACTCCTATTGCTTGATAAGATAAGTGGCAAAGATATGGTGATGTCATTTATGGAACTTCATGTTGTTATCTGGATCGCGAGAACGAGTGTAGTGCAATGGTTAATGGCGCTCTGCAATACACATGTGTTCGATCCCGTGCCCAGGCTCATCAAACCCTCCATTCCTTCGGGGTCCGCAAACTGATACCAGACTTGTCTAGGAGGATGGCAGCACCGAACTGGTACATCGTCAGTCCACCGCGAGTCACTGTATAAGCCTAGATAGGGGTTCAATCACTTCTAACAATGTTTGGTGAAGTCGAATCATGGCGCATCACTCAAAGACTGATCAACGCAGAGAGCCTCATCCTTTGTCCTGTTCATTGGATCGCAATCATAGTTCTCCTGCTTTTGTTGGAATAATGGAAAAAGAGAGAGAGTGAAAGGAATAGAAGGAATGAGAGAGGTTAGCTGTTTATGTTCTATTTGGTCTCTAGTTTTAATGCTCGCTTTTATGACCTCCTGCTCTCAATAATAGTTTCCTTGAAGTATACCAAAAGAGGCTTTTGTAAAATTCGGAAAAATCGTTTAAAAGTACGACATAGTTTTAGCAAAAAAGAAATATCCCCAATGAGGAGCGCAAGCCCCTTGAGGTGCTTTGGCTTCATTTAAGGAATTTGAAGTTCTGTGGCTTCTAGAAAATCCCGTGTGAGATCTACATCTTGTTTTGTGACACAGCATCCCAAGGCATATTAGGTAGGCAAGGGTGCGTGTGGCGCAGTGGTCGGCGCCCGGCAATACACGTGGAATCGATCCCTCCGCCCATGGCCCACCAAGCCTTCCATATTTCCGGGGTCGGCAAATTGGTACCAGACTTGTCTGGGAGGATAGCAGCACTGGCTCGATACATCGGCCGGCCACCGCGAGTCATTGTAAAGGCCAGATATGCATTCAATCACCTCCAACGATACTTAACGAAGTCGAATGCATGGCGTATCTCTCAGAGATTGATCAACACCGAGAGCTTTATCCTTTATCCGTTATTACGATAGATCAATGCACTTAATCCAACCCTTTGTATCTATGGATTGGACCATGGACACATGGTTTTAATCTACATTACTGAAGATTTCCCATTAAGTGACATTCCGTTGACCTGTTTGGTAATAACAATGAAGAAATTACGAACCATTACTACAGTTCACACGAGATTTCGAGATCCACATTTTAAGTGATGAATCAAGTGGAAATTGGATGGGCAGGAAGCGTAGTTATCAGAGACGTGGAGGAAACTGGCAACACCCTAACATAGCTAATAATAGGATTCCTGGGCACCAGCGAAATCTCTGAAGGAGTACGCACACGCATCCAAACACGAAAACTCACAGATGAGTGACGTGAGATAATGAAATGATGGAAAGAAGTTGGGGAACCCGAACAGCGTAAGTTGAGTCATACAAACAAATACGTATATACGGAAGCTATATTATAACTAAGAACAAAAATCTTGTTGAGAATGAAGTCAAATATTCATGCAATCTGGTTAACATGATATTTTCTAAGCTGACGAACATTGAACTGAACACAAAGAGCCCATTCTTCAGAAATTACGAGCTTTGATGGAGCGTAGCACTCTTAAAGGTTCTCGAAGTGTTGCTCTTCCAACACTGAATGCTTCTAATAAAATAGTCGCATCACAAGATGGAGTGATCTACAGATGTTTTTGAAAACCTGTCCTCTATAAAAAGGCACCATCGAGTGTGATCATTCATTCGATCGGTGCTCCTCCACATCACTGAACTCGACTCGATGCGACGACGAACAACCACATTGCGAGGACAACCACCTGTGGATCATCGATTCTGAAGAGTCGATTCGACTCTGAAGAAGATGAAGGCGTCGAGACGTTAGCCGAGTGAGCCTTTTTATCAACTTCGTGTTTGCTTAATAGTCGAAGAGCGCCTTGATCTTTCGATATTCTGATCCACATCAAACGACACCGCTCGCGAATTCCACTGGCATTCGGATGTTTGGACTGTGTCGTGACCCTTGTCATGGATTCCATTTGATAATCACGTTGTTTCCAGTTGTCGCTGCCGGTTTTCTTTGCTGGCCGGTACAGCCAGAGTGCGTCCGCCCGAGGTGGCTGCGAGGTGGCACGAGTTCGGAATCATCCGGATTGCCTACAGCATGAGGGAAGACAATGCCGGTATGTCAAAGGAATAATATCAACCGATATAAGTGACTGCTAGATTTTTCATATCGAATATCATGCGTCCTCCCACTCTTAATGAACACATTGACATGTTAAATCCAGATTCTACTACTACATCTCTTGTAAATAACATGTTGCCTTATCGGTTTTTTCTGGAATGTTCCATTTCGTGTGATGAAGGTGACTCTGTCTCATTTCTTCTCTTTCATAATCTTCTTTAGTTATCACTATTCCTATTCCAATTCCCAACCTAATCAGCCGTACTTCATTCTTCCTCTTCTCTCTCTCTCATCCTCTTTCTCGGTTAATACAAAAATTGGCCGTTACTTATGCTCACGACCTTAATTTGTCAACAGTTCATTCATTTATACAAAGAACTAGAAACCAAACCATCCCTCTGAATGAACAAATTTACTCCAAATTTCCATTCGAAGAAAGATTTACAATGAATATCCCAGGCTAAATTTGGTTTACTCTCGTATAAATATTCTTCCTATTCAGCCATATTCTGACTTTCTTCAGAAAAGTTCCGATGTTTACGGACACTTGCTACAACCATTACTATCGTGAGCCATGCTGCTCAATGAAGGTCATCGTTCCAGGTAAATAAAGATAACCGGTACAAATATACATTGTTTAGTATCTTCATCACTATTACTATCTAATCAGCGTTACGGTAAGACTCATAGTAGAGGTCGGGGTGAGAACACATGGTAATCTAATCATGTTCACTCACTTCTTACGATTTACTCTTATTGGCGTCACTGAGACGAGACTTTTATCACTTGCTATCAATTGTTGTTGATTTTTTGATTGGTATTTATCGCTTCCAGATACGATGTGTGATAGTATGTTCAATTTTGACAACACCTTCCAGCAACAACAACAACAACAACAACAACAACATGTCTCTGCTGGTTGGTGAAACAGCGTTGACTACTTTACTTTGAAGGATTAAAATCATTGCTAGATAGATAATGACTAAACCCAGATTTTAGACAACTCATACATAGTAAATACCGTAGCAGTTATTAGTGTTCTTACTACTAAAAGCCTAACGTTTACCTTAAGTCATTACGTCACACATTAAATGAACAGCCAACAACATGGATTTCCTTTCAAATCGACATTAACATCAACGTTTCCAGAGGGTTTCGATTTCCACCAAAACGGCTGCACAGAAATGGATTTGCTAATGCAGACGCTGGAAGAGAATCAAGATTTCTTTGGTGAAGACTTTCTTGTAAAGCCCATTGATTTGTGCCCTGTTTAACCTAACGGCAAAATACGGGAAGTATTCTCTTCCCTAATCAATGTTCTCTCTCAGACACGGGGTTTCCTAATTTCAAGCTAGAACATGGATGACAGAGTATATCAGTTGATTAGCTGGCAATCCACATTCGTCATAGCATAGCTGATTTCTTTCACTTATGTTGTGTTCTTCTTCCAGATCCCACGTCTCAGGTGTGTTGATTCCAGATTCCACAACGTTTCTCGCTTCACCGTCGTCAATGAGAACACAACGTTGTTACGACAACAACTTCAATGCGAATCATAATCACCAGCACCAACATCAGCACCAGGAGCCGTCGCATCTGTTTGGTAACGACTTCTATAAGTCGTAGTAAGTCCTAGTATTTCAATGGAACTTGGACAGTAGTGAATGAATCGAACAGTTTAAAAAGAAGAATCAAGTTTTGTCAAAAATCAAATGGGATGATCAGTTTGCCTCCAAAATTCTTATGAAAAATTCCATGAACTCTTCTTCTTAGTTACTTAAAGCATAAAATGTTTGAGATAACAGTAAATAGGCTTCGAAAGTGTTTACTATTTGTACCTTGCACAACGAATAGCTGAACATTTAGAGGATAAACAGATCGTTCCAAGAATTCTAACGCTTGGAGATGAACTCAGTCTTATGATTTCTTCCTATATTCCAGCACAACAAGCCAAAGTCAAGTCCAGCACAAGTTTACTAGTGTCGATACTCCACCATCAGGTCCATCAGCTCCTGTGCAATTCGAGGAGTTCTCGTTGGCCACACAACTTCCGATACTTAACGGGTACACTGCTGCATATAACACCGCTGAAACCACAAAAACCGTCACGAACTTTCCAGAATTTGAGGTATTGGCTTTAGTCAGTTTCTATCACATCTGTAGTGCATTCACACCAAAATGACGACATAACAATGACACGGTCGTTAATGAAAGTGAATTGATTGTGTCATACACGATACCTACTTACATGGATACTTGGATGGCACGTCTCCGCTGTTTGTACGGATCCCAGTACAATTTCCACTTTTCGGAGTTTCGCTGGTTTAGCCACCGTGGTTCCATGCAGTCGCGAAGTCAATCTATCCAAAGTCTGCCCCAAGTCGTCACCACAAGAGGTAGTCGCCGCACTTATGGATCAGAGGGAAATTTGCCACCATGCGACTAGTTTGATATAAAGACGGTGTTAGATCTTGGTATTGGTTTACTCTTAGTTAGACTTCCTGATGAAAACGCTGGACTCCTTTTCAGCTTGGGAGATCCTGCCGTGGGGATTAATCCCCACTGTGGACATCGCAGCCCGACACCCAGGAACACCTCCCAGCCACGATGACGCGGTAAACCGTTCGGAACGTCATAAGCGATATCTGGACAAATTCTAAGACTTTTCTGAATATTCTTATAGTAGCGAAAGTAGTTCAAGAATATCATCTCATACATCTTACCTTGGAAAACACTACAGTTTCCAAAGGCGTGTGTAGCGTAGTGGTCGGAGGTACCCTGCAATACACACGTGGAATCGATCCCCACGACGATGAGCCACCAAGCCTTCCATCCATCCGGGGTTGGTAAAATGATACCAGACTTGTCTGGGAGGATACCAGCACTGGCTCAATACATCGGTCGACCACGGCGAGACATTGTAAAAGCCAGATATGCATTTAATCACTTCCAACGATGCTTAGTGAAGTCTAACGCATAGCGCATCCCTCAGGAATTAATCAACTCCACGGGCTTTTTAATCCTTTTACAGTTTCCGAAATTAGCAACTCGTTCTTTCGCCTCAGAAAAAACTTTCAGTCTTTGGAACACTACTCCGCTCAATATTTCTTCACAACACCTCCAAACACTCCTCCAAATATGCTACCGGTAACGGCGGCTTCGATGGCAGTACCAGCCGTGCAGAATCTTCTCCGAAAACCCACCACCCCTTCTCCAGCATTCGATCGAACGCCCACAATTCGCAAGCTGCTTCAGCAGAAGAAGAAACGAATGACGGTTAGGACCAAACTTTTTTCTCCACAGAATCATTTCGCTTCTTGAAGATTTTTAGGCTGTTCCATGTCATGTGAATTCCGTGTGTAGTACGTGCCAAACTCGTACCACCTCCTTATGGCGTCGAAATCATCTTGGAGAAATTGAATGCAAGTAAGCCAACATTTTTTAGAGATCTCCCACCTCCCCATGAGATTACATAGTTTGATTAGTCAGTCCTTAAACCACCGTAAGAACGTATATGAGAATTAGTGAAAGTAGTAATCTTTCAAGTTCTTTTAGCGCTTGCAATCTCTACTTTCGCAAGAACAACTGCAAACGACCGGTAACACTTCGCAAGGACGAAATCATGAAAAGAAAACGGAAACCCCGGGTTGAGTCTACCCGTCCAACTGGGACTTCCATGACAAGCGCAACTCTCGACATAAAACATACTATTACCAGACAACACCCTCGTTTGTTTACGTGAACATTAGTCACGTTCTCTTCCCATGATTTTACTTGATTGTAAGCATAATTTACCTCACATTTAATCTCTTCTATATCTGTTAGTACCTCAATAAATATTTGAAATGATGAAAACACTCGAAATACACCACGCAAACGTCTTAGAACTCAACAACGCAGGTTTCGTGGCAAGCACTAAACCAATATGGATACCTTATATGCTGGCGAAGGTAAGCTAATCCAACGGAAATGTATAGCATCGCCCTAGTGAACCTATGAGGACCTGACATTTTCTCTGTAACATGTCTCACCACACCTTCTACATCGTTCAAAAATTGTTTTCGAATGCCCAGTATACCACACTATCGTAAAGCCCAAAGCGTCATTCCTATTTACTTGGATACTTCGACAGCACGATCTCCACCTTTTGGAGTTTTGCTGGATTAGCCATTCTGATTCCCTGGAGTCCCGAGGTCAACCTGGCCAAAGACTGCCTCAGGTCATCACCACCACAGGCATTCATCGCCCTTGTGGACCAAAGGAAGATTTATCACCGATTAATTTGATACCAGGACGGTGATGGATACTCGTATTGGTTTACCCTTAGCTGGGTTTACTAATGGAAACGCCGGACTCCTTCTCAGCTTGGGAAACACTGCAGAGAGATGAATACGCCTGCTGTACACCGCAATGCGGAACCCTGGAACACCTCACACCCACGATGAGACGTTGGGCGCGTTCGCCATACTTTCACCTTGTCTTGAAACCTACATTTTCAGCTTGTAACTCTATGTGAGACGAGTACAGTATGACACCTAACGTCTAATGTCAGTAAGTCTTCCGTTTTTTTTTGTTAATTAATAACGTCACATATGTGAAACGAACAACCATAAACCCAGACCACAGACCCAATCATAAGAAAACTTACCAAAGTACGTCAAGCCAAATCAATGCATTGTGAGAGTTGGCAGGGCTAGCACTGTTGGATTTAGAATGGACTGGACTTGCATACCATAATGAAATGAGTGTGTTTACTCTTCTATAGCTATAGAAGTGCTAGACAAGGTTTCCACTTCTATCTCAACGATCTGTCAAGTACTGAAGACGTTCCCATATAATATCAGATTTCATTTTCGATCATGCCACACTGATAAACCAGATCTGCTCCATCGATGAATTTGAACTTATAACTAACTGATGCAACAAAGTAAGGATTTTGCCTATTGTTCCATACCATCTTCAAACGTACAATGGCCTTCCTACATCGACTACTGCATCTAGTGCTCTCCTAACTAGTTGCACATTGTACTCCCATCGCCTAACAACTTGAAAAAGAATGCTGAATTTCGTAGGAACAAAAAATGGAACGCATGCACTACGAAATGGATGTGTGAGCAAAAAATTTAGATGGACGAGTATTTACAGTCACAAACGACGATAGGTCATGAATGGCGAAATGAGATGATAGCTAGTGTACCATTGAAGAAAACAACATCAACTTAAATGGTGCTGAGGTATTTGTAAAGCTCCGAACCGCACGTGTCTGCGGTGGGGAATGAACGCGTTATTACCTTTCCGTAGGCTAACACCTTCACCGCCACATAGTGCGCGTCCTTCGTTTAGTCCTTCTGACAGCTAGTTTTCTATCTAACATTTCCGTTAGCAAACACCCGTCAATGGGATGATCTGGGAGCGAATAAAAAGCTAACATTTCCACTACAGCCTCAGCTTACTAGGTTCATTCCTAACTTGGGCTCCCGAGATCAATGCCATCGGAGGATGATTGCTGTTGGCGCTGGTAGATTGAAAACTAGTCAGCAAAAAGGCGAAACGAAAAACGCGGTGTGGTCATGAAAGCGTTAACTTCCGGAAAAGGTAATAACGCGTTAGTTCCTTACCGCAAACAACTGTCGTCAAGAGTTTTGCAAATATCTCAGAACCATTGTGGCTGTACCATACATAATACCCTGCCGTGACAAATTGTAATAGGCAGTGAGCAAAAAGTTTACACTAACTTAGTTTCAAATTCTCAAATACAGTCGACTATACCATACTAAATAACAATTTATTAACAAAAAATGGTAACAAGTTAGTCTTGTGCAATAGTGGTTTTCTCAGACACGTAGATTCCATCAAGGAACTTCCGAATATCTTTCTCTTTAACAGATGTCGACTGTTGAATGCGAGCAGCTAAATTCCATGAATGCAGAAAAACAGTACGAAGACAAGGGTAATAATAGTAATCATACCAGCTTGAGATACTAATTGGATGTCATTTCCTTCGATAATGAGCTCGTCTTTTTGAGAGGTGGACAATGTGGCAGTGACTCCTTCAGGAAGTGGCACGCGACGAACAATCTTCTCACCAAGAAAGTTACGAATCTAAACCATGCAAAGTTAGCTATTTAATGATAACTTTTTATTTGCTGCCTATTACAATCTTTCACGGCAGGATATTATATGAAATAAAACCATAATGGTGCTGAGATGTATGCAAAACTGGGGATCGCAGTTGCCTGCGGTTGACGACGAACGCTATAACCTTTTCCGAAGGATAACGCTCTCACCACGAGACCATGTGGGTCATTCATTTCGCTCATCTCTCACTTAGTTCTCTATTTACTAGTGCCACCAGCAATCACCCATCAACGGCATCGATCTAGGCCCGCGAAACGAAGGATATGCATGGTGCGGTGGTGAACGCGTTAGCCCCAGAAAGGGCAATTGCGCATTCGTTCCCTATCACAAACACCTGTGCTTCTGAGTTTTGGAAACATTTCAGTACCATTATAGTTAACTAGTTAATTGCTAAACTAATTCTACAGTAGAACATAACATCACGACAAAAAGCAATAAGTTAAACTTATCATGACCACTTTTAGGCACAAACGTCAGCAACTGTAGTACATGAAATTCAGATAACTCTACAAAGCATCGCGGATTAGCAAAGAATACTTACTTACTTGATACTTGAACGGCCCGTCCTCATTAGTTGTCCGAGCCCCAGCATAATCACCACTTTTCGGAGATTTGCTGGTTAAGCCATTGTGGTTCCTTGGAATCCCCAGGAGAGCCTGGCGGAAATCTATACCAGGTCGTCGCCAAGACAAGCAGTCGCAGCCCTAATGGATCAGAGGGAGATTTACTACCGAGTGACCTTGATACCAGGGCGGTGCTGGATCCTGGTATTGGTTTGCTCTTAGCAAAGCTTCCTGATGGAAACGCCAGGCAACTTCTCAGCTTGTGAGACCCTGCCGGGATGATTAATACCCCGCTGCACATCGCAGTCCGACACCCAGGAACACCTCCCAGACATGATGAGGCGGTGAGTCGTTGGGAGGTAACAAAGAATAGCGAAAACAAAATAAGGCCATATATAACTCGCTATCATACTCGCTGGTTTCATGGTTACACTTCGACAAAAGAAGTTGGAAGAACGTATAAAAAACAAACCAAAAAGTAGCGAAACTAAGACTAACCTCAACAGTTCTGCCGGCATCTTGAAGGGTAACATTGATAGGAAAGTGAGCATATACCGATCGCATCTTGTAGCGGAAACCTTTCGTGACCCCCTTCACCATATTTTGAATATGTGAGCAAACTGTACGAATGGCAGCGAGTTCCTTACGTACCCCAAACCATTTCCGAACACGAAGTTGGTTCTTGCCAATGCGCTCCATCTATGAAAATAAGACAGCTTGAAAGGAGAAACTCTGATTTTCCCACAGTACACAAAAAATGTCTGCACTAAGATCGAGTTCAAATTAAGGGTATCTCTAGCAGAAGGGCAACTCAAAACTACGTCAGTATCACACTATACTCTTGGTGAAAAGTTTTGAAAGTTATTCTTAGCTGAACAACAGTCAATACATCACTCAAACATGTTCCATAGTAACGCGACTAAGCAATGACCGAAAACTCGCAGTCTAAATATGAGTCCTACTTTAGGAGTGTTTTATGGCCATCGTTCTGAAATCTGGGAGATCAATCATAGTTTTACAACGACGTTAAAGGAAGACAGTTCAGATAAAGTTAATTCTTTTGAAGAAGGTTTTTGAGGTTAAAAGGTTCGAGTCTTTGGCTTCATAGATGGAAAGCCTCCCTTATTTACAAGTGTTTGGTCCGTTTACGCCAAATCTTTCCATAGAATATGACTCTGCAAACATTGGTTAAACACACTTACATAACATTCATAAATGGAAGTGAATGAAGAAGTCCGAAAGGAAAGGCTTCCAAAGTCTTTATTAATCTGGCGACTACTCAGTAATCACACCAAGAAAACGAAACATAGCGACTTACCTCCATATGAAGATGACGGAAGTCACGCCTAAGAGTTCCACGAGGTCCGGTAACATGCACAATTCGATTCTTTACGGTGAACGTTACACCTTCCGGAAAACTCACTGTATCACTGGATTCGACCAGTTTCATACTGGGTTACCTGTAGGATGCGACTGTAACAGAAGCAATATAAAGACCGTTATACTACAGTAACGTTCAAAAAAGTAGCATACGAATAAAACAGTTCTTTTGACTACCTAGGACCTTACAATCTGCGGGACCCAGCATAATTTCCATTTTTTGGAGTTTCACTGGTTTAGCTAATGTGGTTCCATGAAATCTCAGGATGTCTAGCCAAAGCTTGCCCCAAGTCGTCACCAACACAGGCAGTCGCGGCCCTGGTGGATCATGGAGAGATTTGCGATTATGCGACTCGTTTCATACCAAAACGGTGATTGATCTTCGTGTTGGTTTACTATTAGCTGGGCTTCCTGATGAAAACGCCGAACTCCTCAACTTGGGAGACCCTGTTGAAGAGATGAAACCACCGCAGTTCATCTCAGCCCGACACCCTGGAACACCTCCCAGCCACGATGAGGCAGTAAGCCGTTGGGAGGAAAGCCTATACGAACGACATAATCCTACAACCTGGTAAATATTGATTTAGGAGTAGTAAAACCTCCCACTGACAACAACTAATGAAGCAAATCTGGATCACAAATCAAAAATTTTATGAAGGAATTCACCAAGAGTGGTAAATTTGCTCTATTTTCATTGCGTATCAATACGATTAATGAAGTTGATGCGCACTTGGATTGATATACAGGCAGCAGATAAAGGTCTTACACGGATCGCTTCTGCCACATATTTGTATTTGTCCACATATTTGTACGGGGTTTTAAACAGCACCTGGCAGAACTTAGTACTGCCACCTTCTTTCATCCAAGTACAAGTGTCCTTCACAATGGAATATTAGTTCCTGCTCGCTCTGTGATGTTCTGACATAATATCTAATAGCTAGTGTTTCTCCTTAAGTCTTGTGACTCACTTTCCCTTTGTTAGACTCGTTTTCACTGCTCTTTTCAAAGAATAATTGAGTTTCCTTTTTTCAGACATCAAGATGAAGGTCAGAGTGAAGCCTAAGGCAGGTTTTCTTTAGATATATGGCTTTACGTAATGTTAAGATGCGGATTCATGATGTTCAGTGTGCCATGGTTTCAACCTAATTTAAGCGGTTGTTTTAGTACGAGGCTGGAGCTGCGGTGAACTACATATCACGTCGTGCCGCTTTGAAGAAGCTTCAGTTATCACTGAGAGATTTCAGACGGCTTTGTATTCTGAAGGTACTAATCCCTGAATAGTAGTGATTTATCCCTACAGTATCTTGTAATATGGGACGTTTTTAGTTTAAGAAATGTGCCGTTTAGGGTATATATCCTCATGAACCAGCTCATAAGAAGAAGGTCAATAAAGGATCCACTGAGAATAGAGTTTGGTATTATCGAAAGGATATAAATTTCTTGGCACATGAGCCAATCATTAACAAATTCAGGGAGTACAAGGTTCGTGTTGTTTTCTAATACTTCCTTGCATAACCTTGTTCATTGGTATCAATTCTGGCCAATATATTTTTTCGCTCTTGGCGTAGATGCCTTAGCACTTCTTCAGTTTGTTTCGCTACGCTGTAAGTCGTTACCCATAGTGATGCTTACAGGGGTTAAGTGTAGGCTTGCAAATAGCTTGGCTATTTAGCGTCTTTTCTCCGTATTGATAAGTTCAGTGCTGATTGAGTCTGATTCTTTCTGAACTCTGAAGTTATCGTGCTAAGGCCAACGTTTTCACAGCCACCATGACCCTTTTGGTTATGACGTTTCGATACTCAGGATGAATAGATGATTGTGGACCTTCGTATGCATATAATTTGACTTCACTCATCCTTTTAAGGTTTTCCTGAGGAAATTGAATCACTATAAAGCGAAAAGGGATGCGTCGAAAGTGAAGAAGTTGTATGCAAATAAACCTGAGTATAGTCTGGACCGTGTTGTCAAGGAGAGGTATATCTTACATGTTGTGTGTTTAAACATGCAAATTGGAGTGTAGTCATCTAGTGTATCGTAGTTGGTCTCAAAAGAAGACTTCCAGATATCCTACTTTCGGGTCAGCTATTCGCGATCTGGACGATGCTTTATGTTTATGCTTCGTTTTTGCCACTCTGCCCCATACCCGAATTCTAAAAGAAGGAATAATCGATGCTTGTCGTCGCCTTACTGCTGAATTTATGCACTATGTGATCGAAGCACATGCACTAAGAAACACGTTCATATCCATAAAAGTGAGTTTGTGTCTTGCATCAGAGTAGCAACTGTTGTCAGTCTTTAGATTTGAAAGTGCTATTAAAAAGTGACCAACAGTTACTGAGAGATATTGTATAGTGAAGGTCCTGAATGCCAAATACCACAAATAGTGGGCGTAAAATTTTGTTGAAATCAATGCAAGGTTTTCTTGCTTAAAAATTTATCACACGGAGAGAAGCCTTTATGGCACGTGTTCATTGAACTGTTGTTATAGGTGTGGTATCATTATCAACGAACATTGGTTCTCTGCACTTTATCTGTTTCGTACCATACATCTCCTGAGTTAGAAATAAAACTATAAGCCTCTTGCTATTGATCAATCCCTGAGAGATGCACCCTGCATTTGGCTTCATTAAGTATCGTTGGAGATGACTGAATCCATATCTGACCTTTACAATGACTCGCTTTGGCCTACCTTTGTATCGAGCCAGTGCTTCTATCCTCTCAGACTAGTCTGGTACCACTTTGCCCACCCAGGAGGGATGAAGGGCTTGGTGGGCCTGGGGCGCGGAGATCGGTCTCATGCGTATTAAGGGTGCTTGCTGCCACTGCGCTACACGCGCCCAATGTTGTGAATTATTGGGTATAATTCCTCTTATTGGGTATTCGTTACTGCATTTATCTATTTCGAAATTCGGATATAAATTTGGTTTGTGTTTGGCTTACAAGATCACTTAAAGGAATCTTCCCTGCTTTTGTTTTTAGTAAATCAGTATTCATGGAACCTTGACTACCATTTAAGTTGCATAATTGAGTATCCCTGGTTCTTTGCCTTATAGGATATTGTGATTTTAGGGAATATATTACCAAGCAGAAATATGCGGCGAAAAAGTAACTTGGATCGTTCCTCACGATCGTGGCCTTCCACATGTTACCGACGTTGATTTCACTGTTATGGTTAGTTAGCTATTACCATCTTATGAGTAATTAATCTCTAGGTGTTATGGAGTTTTCATGTAAAACATTCAGGTTACTTTTGCCGAATTTTATGTGGCAATGTTAGGATTTGTAAATTTCCGATTGTATCAGATGGTTGGCCTCTATTACCCTCCTCAAATCCAAACAGGTCAAAACACTATTGCAGCAGGTTAGATCTATCTTTTCGTTTGATATTTTCTTTTTATCACTATATGTATGGTGGTGGATTGTAACCCTGATTTCAAAGACAGTAGTACGGATTGGAAATCATAGCAATGGTGTCGGTCGTTAGATTCATTCGAATAGGAATCAGCGTTTTTTTTTTTACATGTGTAGCACGTTCTTTTGTTTTGCGATTATTTGAGTATAGACAATGATGACGAAGAACGAATAGAGAAGATATACAGCTTAGCTCGACCCTTGGCAAAACGAGCTGGAGCAGAAAACGAGAATGATGAGGTCGTTCCTATACTTCCTTTAATGTTTAACTTTGAATATTTCGAAGATGGAATTCGTTCAGGAAACTATAGAATTGTTTGGGGATGATGACAATATTCTGGCGGAGAAAGTCAAAGAAGCAAACCTGATTAAGTAAACAATCATTGTATCCGCCCCAAGCTGATGTACGGCTTACTATACCTCTTTTTAGAACTCTGTTCAAGGGACTTGTTTTCTTCTTAAATCGTGAAACACCCAAAGAAGCTTTGACATTGATAATAAGGAACTGTGGAGGAATCGTTGGTACGTTGGTCGTAGTATTTTCGTCCTATAATTCAGTACTAAGTGTCATTGTTTATAGGGTGGAGTGGAGGCCCAACCAATCTAGAAGAGTCCAGCAACTCCATAACTCACCAAATTGTAGATCGTCCTATGTCCAAATTCGACATCAATCGGTACCTTTTTATAACTCTAGTTTCCACTTGTTTCTATCATTTACATGTGATTCCTGGATTGCATTAAACCAACTATGGATTTTTATCTCTAGTTTCGCTTTTGCTTTTAGCTTAGTAGTGATAAGTTTTACTGTAGGCGCTATATCCAGCCTCAGTGGGTGTTTGACTGTCTGAACGCACGTCGGATGTTACCTACAGAGAAGTATGTCCTTTGGTACCGTCATAGTAGTATTTATAATTACCTATGCTTAATAACAGATATATGGTTGGTGTACAATTACCGCCGCACTTCTCTCCGTTCATTAAACATAAGCAAGGAGTCTATGTGCCACAGGAAAAACTAGAGGAGTTAAGGAGTCTTGGACAAGGTCTCCACTACATATTCTTTTAAATACAATTCGATGTATTTAACAAAAGGTTTACGCATATTCTCTAAGCAGACGTCGGTGGTCTTCTTGAGAACGAACCAGTACTGTCAGCAGCTCCGAAACCCAAGAAGTTAAAGAAGGTTGAAGAAGAAGAACCTAAGGGCATGAGAGCTACTCTTGGAAAGATGCACAGAACCAATAAACAACTCGAGATAAATCAACAAGTTAGTGAATCCATTTTCGTTGTTGACATCTTTCTTATTCAAGTATCTCTTTTCCATTTTTTTTTCTCTGAAGAGAAATAGTAGTGAATTGGTACAAAGTAGTAACCTTTACTGTAAAAATTACAGCACTCTGACCTAAAAATGCGAGAGATGATGATGGCGAAGAAGCACAAGCGAGTATACCACAGCATACGTCAGAAAATGAAAAAAGACCAGAAAGAATGTCTGAAGTTAAAAGAGAAAAAGGCGAAAATCGAAAGTAGAACAGAACTGACTAAATAGGTTATGTCTTGTAACACTTGACTCTCATCTTAAGCTATCATTAGACTTCTTTAGATTACCGAATTCTTAGACTTTGAGTCTTTTGTTACTATCACTCTTCACTCAGTTATTGTTATACAGAGACCCTTCATCTCGGTTTGTTAGTACTTCTACTAGCTATTAATGCTGTTAATTGTTGAGTTTTCCATACTTTTTCTCCACTCGTTTGTTGCTTCCACGTTTGTTGGCTCTGCATCGTTGTGATTCCGGACTCACGATGTAAAATGTCTGGTGGTATACGAAGATTCTCGGCAGGTATTTTATTTCTATGGAAACTTGAAAATACAAAGATTGATCAATTAATCTAGGTAGAATGCGATTTTGCGACACTTTTTGAAGACAACAGACCACCTATCGTTACTAGATGCACTATGCTGAAAACTAGTTACTACAGACTAAGTCACTTTCATGCGAACCAATGGTTCCACTGGCACTCTTCTGTCCATTGTGCAACACAAATAAAACACCAGTCCGTTTTACACACTATACAATGCATGTGTGTGCAACCTCCGTTATGCTCAGTGTTTGCACCGCATCCTGGACACTTCCTTAAGTAGGTACATAATAATCCGGATAAGTACATCTTTCTGTGCTAGTGAAACGCAAGATGAAGAGATCAGGTTCAACATTCATATGTATCAGTATTAACGAATTTTATTTTCGGTTGTTAACGCTGTAAATATATCACCTACCTCAAGAACTGGGCATGTCAAGCAAAGTGCTAAGTTGAGGCTTAGAGGGTGTGTTCATCAGTATACTTTCAAACGACGTACTTTTGGTATATTAGATGTTCTCAACTTAATCCGATTTTAAGATGAACCGAAATCTTCTCGTGACACGAAGTTGAATATGTTCCAAAAACTTAAGGAAAGAAACCTAGAAGAACCTGGGAAATGTGGAAAACAGAGATTTTAAAGAAATAAGTAGGAGAGCCATTATGTGGAGTGGGAAGCAAAAAAGAAATGGATTGTTATATCTGTACACGTACGACAAACGTTTGCATCTAATTCCATGCAGACCCCGGGTGACTTGAAAACGATGGGCTTGGTCTCACGAGGTCGCCGCGAAAAGGTTTAAGCATTGATAAAATATTTGCGGATTACAAACAATACTTTAGTTAGCTACTATTTGAACGTATAGTGGTGGTTTAATATTGATTAGTAGCAGGCCTAACTTGATGTACCATACAAAAACCTACTTGGTGGTTGCTTGTATTGTTGTCGTTGAAGGATCGTCAGTGCCACAAATGCAGTCAATAGACTTGCATAATCTAGACAAAGGTCCTATCATCTCGTTAAGCATAACTAGATGGAATTCAGATGATCTTACTAGTTTTTGTTATAAACACGCTCCCACACAATCTACTTCAGTTTTCATACACAAACGCCAAGATGGAAACTTCAAAGAGCAAATTAAGCCAAATGAGCAATACCGGCAGAACAGTCGTAGGCAGTCCGGGCAAGAAGTCCTTCCATCATCGTTTTCAGATTCCCAGAAGAACGATGAATTACAATCAGGGTACGGACAAAACACGCCTGCAAGAAAGCATTAGTGGTTTCCGTTCAACACGAAAATAAACTTGCAATTCTACCTTGGTTATCTAATGCGATCAACTTTTCTGTAGCCATCCTTTGATAGGCTTGATACTTCTCTTCACCCAATACGCGAAAATGATGTGCGTCGGCCACACATCCTATAAATGGTCATTTCCTATCACAATACTTATCACAGTTTTTCCTCTTTCATTAGTTAATATGATTTAATTTATGCCACAACAACATCCCAACGATTTACCGCCTAATGGTGAGTGGAAGGTGTTCTTCGGTGTCGGGCTGCGATGTACTGCGGAGGGATTCATCCTCCCGGCAAGGCCTCCAAAGCCAGCCCAGCTAATAAGAGTAAACCGATACCAGGATCCAGCTGGGTCTTGGTATCAAACTAGTTGCATGGTGGATTCTCCGATTCACAAAGGCGGCAACTGCCTGTGGTCGCCGAATGTGACTACCTGGGGAGGACTTTGGTTACGCCGACCGTGGGACCCCAGGGAACCACAGTGGCTAAACCAGCAAACCTCCGAAAAATGGAGATTATGCTGGGGCCCGTTACAACCAGTAAGAATGGGTCATCCAATTATGTACGCTACAATATGTTCGACGATGGTGAACATGTCATTACTTGGATATCTGGATAGCCCACCCTCACTGATGGTGCGGGCCCCAGCAAGATCTCCATTTTTCACAGGCCACTGTGGTTCTCTGGAGTCCTTGAGGTCAGCCTGGCCAAAGTCTTCCCCAGGTCGTCACCACTACAGGTAGTGCCCGCCCTTGTGGATCAGAGGGAGATTTGCCACCATGCGACTAGTTTGATACTAGGACGGTGGTGGATCCTGGTATTGGTTTACTCCTAACTAAGCTTCCTAATGGAAACATCGAACTCCTTCTCTACTTAGCCAACTTAGGAGACCCTGCCGGTGATGAATACCTCGCTGTACACCGCAGTCCGACATCTAGGAACACCTCCCAGCCACGATGAGGCGGTAAATGGTTGGAGGGAACAAATCATTATTTTGAAAATCTTCTCAGCGAATGCAACATGAAGTGAGGACGTCATATATTAGGACTCTAATATGGGATAACAAAGAAGTATTTCCCTTAATGAAGCAGATTTTGTCTAATGCAACGAAACAACTGTTGTAAGAGCCTATTCATTGGCCAATTTTGCAAAACAAAAAGACCTTGTCGGACACAAAATTTTTCCACGGATCTGCCCCAATTGGGCCCACTTAGGAAAGAAACAATAAAAGAGATATAAAATAACAAAAATTGCAGAAATATCAAGTCCATTTGATAGAACTTACTTTCACAACCGGGATAAGGGCAGGTGATGGTGAAACCGATCGTTGGTCGGAAAACGAATCGAGATTCTTTCAAAGCAACAAACAGACATTCCCCAAAACACTGACGACAAACTAAATGATGACATCCAAAGTCGAATAAGTACTTGTTATACACGTCTAGGCATATACTACAATCAGCTTGCTCCCAGTTGCCACGTACTTGCGACAGGACTGCTCCTATCTAAAACAATTCGGTACCTGCATAAGAGATTGTGGAAAAACCTCAACCTTTGCCCTTCCTAAATTGAACAGGGCTATAAATCACTGCATAAGCCACCAACCTGGTTACAAAAGACGCATTTGAATTGGAATAAAGCATACGATGATGAATTACAATCCGCACAATTGGCTTCGATTTGGTGACTTAAGTATACTTCTTATTACGAATAAATGGTCCATCATAAGCGGGCAACAATCTTTTCCATTACCTTTTAGTGACATCTCTCCAACACGATGGCTCATTACTCAAAAGCACCGCTGAAGAGGAACATTTATCACAATAGACCCGTAATTTACCCCTCTGTATGTCACTACACTGTTTGCACCAAACGTAGAAGGATCCGATCTCCGGAGTACTGCGAACCGGCATAGCACCGGCACTTTTCCTATCACTGGAATCAACGGAGTTCGTTGGGTTTTCGACGAAAGCAATAAGCGACCTTAAAAGGATTTTTGTGATCTATTGTAAACAAAGAACAAATTGGATTTCTACAGTGAGAATCCGTAATAAATGTTGCGAAAATACGAACTTTTAGATATAGATAAAGTCAGAAAAGAAAATCCCCCAACTCTCACGTTGTTGGTCCCAAAAGAAGTTCTCTTACGAATGTTGTTTCCTCGAGAACACGTCCACACAAGACAACCTAAAGTGGAGCGAATGAGCGAAGACAAAAACATTAAAGACATTAATCGTTCCCGGGAACAGGAACTATAATATAATGACTTATGGTTGCACTCTCAACGGTTTACCGCCTCATCGTGGCTGGGAGGTGTTCCTGAGTGTCGGACTGCAATTTACAGCAAGGGATTGGTCCCCCCGGGAGGGTCTCCCAATCTGAGAAGGAGTCCAGCGCCTCTATTAGGAAGCCTAGCTAAGAGTAAACCAATTTCAGGTCCCATCACCGTCTTGATATCAAACTAGTCGCATGGTGGCAATTTTAAGACAGAATCTAGCAGATTTAGCAAAAAGTTAAAAAATAAGGTTCTTGGCGTTGATCAATCCTTGAGGGATACGCCTCGCATTCGACTTCATTAAGCATCGTCGGAGGTGATTGACTACACATTTGGCCTTTACAATGACCCGCGGTGGCCAACCGATGTATCGAGCCAGTGCTTCTAACCACCCAGGCAGGTCTGGTACCATTTTGCCGATCATGGAGGGATGGAAGGCCTAGTCAGCCACGGGCACGGAGGTCGATACCGTGTGTACAAAAGGGAGCCTCCGACCACAACGCTACACGTGCAGATTTAGCAACTTTCAAATTTACGTACTGGCATCTCAGTTTAAGCATTTAACGCAACTATTAACTGCGTAAGAACACTGGATTAGATACTGACAATAAACAGACAGTAACCTTGTCACACAACGTTAGAATTCATAAAAGCACGGTTACGCCTTTTGTAGGAGACCAACGCCAAAAATTACAGCTAGGTTCGATGGTATAATCACGAGCTGAAGTCATCCTATGAACAATTCCCATCTTGACACGTGAAAACCCAGCTCATTTTAAAGGGATTACTATGGAACTTCTTATGCCTGGTTATATCTCATCATAGTTTAGCAGTCATAGTTTACTTTAACAGAAATTAGATGATGAGCACTGTTAAACAGAAGTTTTTAATTTGTACTTCGTCTGGCAATACAAATGTGTTCGTTAATAAAACTACCGTACCCTTAGTAGATGCCGAGGGACTCCGACCTTCTGGCTAATTTTCTCTTCAAAACTTCTGACGGTGTCGTTGAGGTTGAACGGAATCGACAACGACCTTCTTGAATGATCGGCTCGATTGTGCACCACAACAAGCAGCTCGTCCATTCTGAAATATCGTTCATCTGAGGAATCAAATGACGTTTAAAAACAAGCATAAAAATATTGGATACTACCCCGTAAACAAAGGACCCGCATGGTGTGATGGTGAACAAGTTAAGCGCTGGAAAAGTTAGTAGCGAGCTCGATCCCCACCGAAAACACCTGCGGTCAGGAGTCTTGTAAAACATCTTGGCATCATTGTGGTTATAAAAACATTCTTTAACATTCCTTCATCGGTATGAGCATGAAGAGATGCTGCTAACTCGTCAAATTAGCACCTGACTTGGGAAAAGACTTGTTTAAGTGATCTAAATTACTAAGACCAAAGTCCCTCGCTCAGATTTCACTGTTTTAGCCTCGCTGTGTGCAGAAAGGGGAAGAAGATGGTCAAGTATACTCATACAGGGAGAGGGAGGACAGGGGTTTGGAGATGGCTTGTTTAGATCAGTATTTTCATCACAAACAAGAGATTGGCATGGAAGAGTAAGAGACTACAGTCTAAAAGAAAAAACCTACAAAGTAAGCCATTGCGAACTAACATATGGCTCCTGGAGAAATTCAACAGTAGAATAAAATAATGGAAAGGTGTTCTCAAGATCCTCACAAGGGTTTGCCGCCTCATGGTGGTTGGAAGGTGTTCCTGTGTGCTAGGCTACAATGTGCAGCGGGGATTCATCCCCCAGCAGCGTCTCCCAAGCTGAAAAGGAGTCTGGCGTTTCCATTAGGAAGCCCAACTAACAATAAACCAGTACCAGGATCCACCATCGTTCTGGCATGAAACCAGTCGCATGGTGTCAAATCTCCCTTTGATCCACAACAGCGGCGACTGACTACGGTGGTGATAACCTGCGGCAGACTTTGGCCAGACTGACCTCGGGACTCCAAGTAATCATAACGGCTAAACCAGAAACATTCCGAGAAAAAAAAGAGCCGGCCATGTAAATCTTCAGGGTATAAAACTGTAAGGACTTAAGAACTTCGATGTTAAACAAAAAGTATAGCTATCCATTTATGAAGGATATATGAAAACCAGTAGGCGGTATAAAATCTCATGGAAATTTGTACATTTAAGAGAAATGTTAGTCAGGAACTATCATGCGATCGATATGCACTTCTAACACTGAGCAAGCACTACTACATTTAAAGTGAAGTAAACAGGGATTAGAAGCAAAGTAAGTAAATAATAACGGCGTAAATACACTTGGGGACTTAACGCTATGTGTTTAACCTGTCCTGTCCTTACAAATCATAGCGACACTTTCGTGAAGTGAACATAAATACTACTTGTAACAGTTCCCAAGGCCTACTTTCCGTTAACCTCGGCATTGGCTTATAAACCTGTCGTTCCCTTTTTTTTCCAGCAATCGCTTTTTTTTTTAGCAATATAGCATTGTAATAATCGGTTTAGCTATTGTGTTTCCCTGATGTCTCGAGGTCCGCCAAGACAAGGGCTTCTCCAGTTCGTCACAACCACTAGCAGCGCCGCTCTTGTGGATCAGAGGGAGATTAAACACCATGAGACTAGTTTGATACCACGACATTGGTGGATCCTTGGTATTGTCTTAATCTTAACTGGACTTAATGATGGGAATGTCAGACTCTTTCCCAGCTTAGGAGACCCTGTCGAGGGGATGTACATCGTAGCACGACAACCAAGAACGCCTCCAACTCACGATGAGGCGGTAAACCGTTGGGAGGAATCGGAGAGTTACTTTCCGAAATTTGTGCTTCGCACGTGTTGTATGACCAATTCTCATTGCCCCATTCTGAGTAATTTTTTCATTTCTCACCATAGTCGTGGCTGATGACGATGTCTACAGCCTTTTGTTTATTAAATAATACTAAATAATACAGTCTGAGAAGATCAAATTCACCGCGGAGAAACCGAAAGAAAATTGGCTCCCATTTCTAAACGTTCAAATCAACTTATAAAGTAGCGGTTATATGACAAAGTGGTGCCGAAAACCAAGTAAAGAAAACATTCTGGTGTCCTCTCTCTCTCTCTTCCCATCCTTCACACACGAAGAGGGCGATTGTGAGAATCATGTTCCGAACAGCGACCACTGTGTACAAAGTTGGAACTAAAGAAGGGAGTCGTGCGACCTGCCTCGTCAAATAGCCATCTCCAATGGCTACGAAATAGTAACCCACGAGGTAGGTTTAGCAGGAGAACGATGCTCCAAAACAAAAGAATTGGCCAACGCAATATCCCGTCAGTCTCGCCCTTTACGTAGGATGGACCGAGCATAGCTATAAACGATGCTTAAGAAGGGATGGTCTGGAGGAATCGGTTGCGATAGTTGAAATACTACCGAATACTCTTCGTCGCCAGTTAGTTCGTAACCGCTTCTATGACCGTCTATGTGAAACACAAAATTGCGTAATCTAGTAAATTATGGCAGGGACGGTGACTGCATGGGTTCAGGTGCGATATACCTGATCTCTTGTGGTACTTGCGGAGACGAATATATTGGCGAAACGGGTGCACCTTTATGTATCCGCGTAAAAGAACGCCTAGATGGCAAACAAAAAGCAAGACAAGACACGCCACTAGGGACGCATAGGATACAAAAGCATAACGGAGACGATTTTGACATGAAAGTCGCTATCCTCGCACGGGATACTAAAACACCAACGCGCAAACTCCTCGAGGCTTTTTGGATAAATGCCAAAAATCCCGTAATGAATAGCAGGGAGGAATGCCCACAGTTCACACGCGATCTTAGCCCCGCATGTTCGCATCAATTTCTGATATGGTGTTGTGCAGTCATCAACCATAAGCGACTATAATCAGCTATTCTTCTTCAACGGAAAGCACGTAGTAAACGGTCGGTTATTTGAGAAACTGTTGACCGTGTGACTACCAGTTAGCTTCCCATCCTTCTGTTTGTGCTGTTGAAGCGTTTGACAAAGCAAATTGCGTCTCAGTGTGCCCTTCCAGGCTCTGAGTAAGGTGTTGTGGCCGAAACGTCAGCTAGCGTTGTGTTGTATGTGTTCTTCTTGTAAGGAAGTAAACGTGTGTTGAAATAACAACCTCGTGATTGCTGAAAAAAAAAGAGAACGACAGATAAGTACTACTCTTCTAATCGATTGTTACACAGGGTAACTGGTACCAGAAGTTCTGCTTTACGAAAAACCAGGTCCTCAAAGTCGCTTAGAAAAGATGACGTTGACCTGATGACCAGCAAACCACACATGGACTCATTCTAGTTCGTCGTCCTCGATACGGTTGGTCTATTTATCCCACGAAAAGTCCTAGAGCAGCAAAATTCCATCCGATAAACAAAGATCAATGACTACCTGTGATGGAGAGTTTCGATCACCCACTCGTGGATATCTTAGGATTCTAGTAAACCATTAAAAACAACGGTGTAGAGAAATTCAATATGAACGAGGAGAGAACACAAATCAAATCCACACGTGATCCCGATCGCTCTTTAATGGAGGACAATCGAAAAATAAGAGAACAAATAAAAGAAGGAACGGATGAAACATCTGATTGTACTTTATCCTAATATGTAATTAACCAATACATGAGTATCGAGGGTCGCCCTTTTCATAGCAGCGGACTAACGTGCTCGATTGGTAATCGCTCGCTCCAACGATAATGAGAAATTTCGAGTTAGTCTTAGACCGACTCATATCGCCTTAGTCACCGGCTTTCATTAGAGATGTTAGGTGTACCCTAATCATTTACGTTAGTAAACTTCTTCTAAGTGATTCATCTTTCTTTCCTTCGCCTCACTCATTTCCTGGAATGCGAAGATCTTCCCCACTCATAGGAGGGGCGTTGTTGTTGCTGAAGACGACCAAACGGTTTTTTGTTTCGCAGCCGAGTGCGGTCGTTGTGTTCCATACTGACATTTTCTTTGTTTGTATAACATATTTTGATTTCAGGGCGAATTTCGAATTCGTGGTTTTATAAGCTTCGAGTCGCAACTACCAATATAGGGTGCTAAAGTATACCTTGAGCCACTTGGTATGACGTCATTTATTTCCCTTTAACTTCGATGTTTCGTTGTTGAATCTTTCATATTTAAGCAGTAGCCATGAGGTGTTAAAATGTCAAATGATGGCAGAGTACTAATGGATTTTACTGCAATATTTGTCGTCATGACTTCATAACCTAGCATTAAGCGCATGTTGCGCAGTGTCAGAGGTGCCCTAGCCTACACACGTGGTTTCGATTCCGCACCCCAGTCTCAACAAGCCTTCCATCCTTCCTGGGTCGGCGAATTGGTACCAGTCTTGTCTGGAAGAATAGCAGTACTGACTCGGTACTTCGCTAGGCCACCGCGAGTTATCATACAGAACAAATATTGGATTGAATCATCTCTTACGATGCTTAGTGAAATCACATACATAGCGCATCCCACAAGGATTGATCAAGAGCAGAGGGCTTTAGCTTTTGGAATTTCACCGCTGCTCAATCCGGTGTCGAACCACCCACAGGTGAGAAATCGACCAAAATTTTACCCTCTTAGAGCTTTATCCTTTTATCACTTTAACCCAACGTTTAACTGTTTGGTCGAAAATGCAATGCATGGTGTTTCTAATCAAGGGGGAACGAAGTCCGAGAAAATCATTCCGGCTGCCTAACTGGCATGGTTATGACTGTTTTCCATCAACTCAAAATTTTTCAGTTTCTGGTGTCCGACAGTAGTGGTCTACCTAAGAGACGGGGAATTACATAGATGACAATAAAGAAAACAATAAGTTAACAGTGATTCTAGTGATTACGAGCGTTCAGTTCCTCTCTGCTTTCCGTAATGGTTGAAATTCGGGAGGAATCTTCGGAACCGTACAATCCTTCGGCGTCAAATGGCACATCCAGAGCCCAATCTAGTGGAAACTTCCAGGGCTCCGTTTCACTTTCAGTGAGGTTTATTCTAGTTACTCAAATATTTTCGAAGAGGAATTAAAGGTGGTTTTTTCAGACTTGATGAAAAAGACTCCTAAAGTACTTAAGAGCTCTCTTCGGATCATATTTGCTGCTGTGTTTCCTCAGTCTTGAAACGCTAGCTTATTTCAAGCTATTTTTGTTCCGCTTTCCTAGGAATATTCTTTGCACTTCCAGCTTAGGATGGCGATCACTTCGCGTCTCTTATACCTTATTTCACACTTTTTCCTTCTTGACAAGTGAACAAAATTTCTTACTTTAGCAATATGTTTCGGAAAATGTCATGGATTGTTGCTTGCTTATGACACGATTGGCGACGTTGTTCTTCGCAATCTGTTATCTTCTTCCTTTTCTGTCGCCTGTATCGTCGGATTCCGCTTACTACAAAGCTTTCGCTGCTGGTGAGCCCACATTCGCAATGCTTTTTTTTTACGACGATTCTAGTCAATTTGTACATTTTTTCTCGAAATTTCTTCGCTTATTCCATCACATAGCACTTACTATACAGCGGCAGCGACAAACGCTTTACGAATGCAACAACGAGTGGGGTTAGTTTCGTTCTCGCGTGAATTCTTCGCTCGACTGCTTCTAGAAGATAGTTGTCACTATTTATTCTACTCCATTCTTTTCCTGACATCTGCTCCTGTAACCATGACTCTTCTATCAATCACTCTATTCGCAGCACTTCATGCAGCTTCGCAACTGGTGAGTTTGGAAGGTTCTTAGTCACTTGGTTATGCTTAAAATGGTAAAAGTCTCTTAAGCTAAGTGATATTCCTATAAGCACAATGATGCTGAGATAATAACAAAACACCGGACCGCAGGTGTCTTCGGTACGGATCCAACCTGCTATTACCCTTTCCGGGGGCTGATGTGTTCACCGCCACAAAACTCGTAGAAGGGGTAATAGCGGGTTTGATGTCCATCGCAGACACCTGCGGTTCGAAATTTTGCTATTTCAGCATCGTTGTGATTATATTTCACATAGCATCCTGTCATGAAAAAATATTAGGCAGTAAGCAGTGATCATATTGTGATATTCGTATATTTTGTTTTCTTTTTCACGTTAAGATTCAGCTCGTTAAGCTAGGTCATGTCGTTGAAGTATATTTTCTTCAAATCGATGAACCACTGCTAAAATAAGCAGCATCTCTATTATCTTTGAGATCCATCTCGGCAACACATATTGTCAAGCTTTCAGTTGTGCTTCTAGGTGCAGTGTGCTGTTCTATTGCAAAATTTACTACCCAGCATTTAGGTCATATAAAAACAATCTCATATATTGGAGTGGGCCTGGAGAGCTTGAAGTCCTGGATTTGGTGGTGTAAATTTCATAAGAAAAACTTTTTTTCAGGATTTGAGTGTTTGCAAGTATACTTGAAGAGAAAGCCCTCGAAACGCTGTTTTAGTACTTTTGGCTAAATGTCATGTTAACATTGTTCCATTATGGTTTAAAGTATATGAACGTATGAGTCTATGAGTGTACTCATGTTTCTCTAGTGTAGACATGCGTGATGTTTAGGTGAAGTTGCTCACAGCAATTGGTCACGGTGGATCCAATTTCACTCTTCGTTTGGCATCATTTTCGCAGCAGCACACTGCAAACTGCCTTGGAATCATCGCATGTGGAGAAATATTTCTCATTCCAGTGTTGATTGCAATGCTTTTTGTGTAAGTTTTTTTTAACGTTGTGTACACCTATTCTTATGTGTCACCTGTCACCTGTAGTCCCGTTGATCGTCGAGTGACTCGAACTGGCGCCAGTAAATTTTCCATTTTTCCTTGTCGCGTGCAAGAGTAGTCCAGTGGGTTCTGCTCGCTCTAGGGGCTCGTCGAGCATCATATCTTCTTTCTAGGCTCTTCGTGAAGAACTCTGAGCATTGGGCGGTAGTCTTCCTCCAGTCCGGTTGACATTCCGAGGAATCCAGTCACTAATGGCTCTTGTCCATCGGTTGTCATTCATACGCTTTACGTGTCCGGCCCACCTTATCTTCGTCTATTTGGCGTACAGAACGACATCTTTGATTTTTGATCGTTGAAGCAGGTCGGAGCTTCGGATCCATCCCTTACTTGTGTGAAACGAGATACTCCTAGCATCGTTCTTTTGACTACGTCTTCGATAACGCTAAGTGGTCTTTCATCCTGCATACGCAGCGACTAGGTTTCCGACGCATACTTTTGCGCAGAAAGAACCGTTGAGTCGAAAAGATGGGCACGGAGTCGGGTGTTCTTTGTCCTATTCACTACATCCTCGATGCTCTTGAAAGCTCCCTAAGTCACTCGTTTCCTTCTGCTTAGCTCTGGAGCTAAGTCATTCATCATATTGATTTCTCGACCTAGATAGACATAACTGGAGCACTCGGAGATATTCGTTCCATTGAGCGTGAATGGGGCAAACGAAACCAATCCGTTATTCATGAACATCGTTTTCTTTAGATTTAGTCAAAGACCAATCTTTCCACACGCTTTATCAAAGTCCGCAAGCATTCGTTCCGCTTGGCTAATGTTCAGTGTTATAAGGACGATGTCATCAGCAAAGCGAAGGTGGTGCAACTATTGGCCCTTGACTTTCACTCCCATATTATCCCGGGTGGCGGTGAATAATTCTCTTTAATTCTGTATTCTCAGTTTTCTTAACTTTCATAGCGCTAGCGTGAAGATTTTGAATGAGCCGATCGTATTCTTCGTCGATGTTATCGACAAAGGCGTTTTCCCAACAGTCGACTAACGAATTGAATAAGTCCCAGTTTGTGGTGGTTCTGGAACTTCGGTTTTTGAATTTAGCGGCTTTTTCTCTTTTCCGCGAAAAATAAAATCTTGCACGAAGGAGACAGTGGTCTGATCCCGTGTAAAATTTTGGGACAACAGCGATATCGGTTAGGCAAAACTTCCTATTTACTGTGATGTGGTCTATTTTGTTATAGTACTCTCCATTGGGAGATTCCTACTTCCATCGTTGATGGTGAGGCTTCTGGAATTGCGAGTTACATAGATGGTCTTGGTCGCCAAGATAAACTTAGAGAGCCGCTCACTCTGTTCGTTCCATTCTAATCCGTGGGTCCCTATGTGACGTTCCTCAGACGATCTTCTTGGTCGGATCTTGGCATTAAATTCTCCAATGATGACCTTGAAGAATGCATGGTCTTCTCTGTAGAACCTCTCCAAGTCCATGTAGAACGCTTCGACTTCTTCTTCGTCATAGTTTGATGTTGGTGCGTAAACGACGAAGATTGTCAAAGCCGTTATTATTCAACATCTTTTTAATCGTGAACGTCCGATTCGGGTTGTAAGCTGTTCGAATGAATCGATGTTCATGGACAAACTCGTGCTGTATTAATCTCCTGTCCACCACCCGGGGACGCGCCACGTGGCCTCGCGATTAACCGGCTCGAGATCCCTCATGTGAGGGGGATCCGTGGATATACTATGTAATATAGTTTTATATCAAAACTAACACGGTGTCAAAGTGCTGTTAGGCTGGGTACTGTGTAGATAGTATGGGCCAAAACGTGAAAATGAAGAGCTTTGCATTTGAACTTCTGAAGTTTATCTTCTCACCATAGTCATGTGACTGTGTAGTTTCATTATGGTGCTAGTTACTTCTGACTTACTTTGACGGGTCTCTTCTCTGTGAAACATCATTGTGAAGTTCCTACCGTTCAGATTAGTTCAGATTCTAGAGTTGGGGCCTCGGTGTTTGCGTGGTTGGAGAGCGAGTTTCCAAACTCACTCACTGTTTTAATAAATGGATTCAGAATGGTTTTATCCACCAGAATAGTGGCCAAACACTTGTCCACCTCTGCAGCCATTCATCAAGATCCGAATTATTTACATGAGATTTTGCCTGGGAAAAACTTCCATCTCTATTCAGTTAAGTGTGTTACTGTAATAGAACCGTGATATATATCACATCATCAAAGTAATCTGTGTTGAGCGTAAGTGTTTTCAAGGTTTTCAAGAGAGACCTTGTTTTTACCGTACCATCTTCATCTATTTAAGAGTGAGAACATACAGTCCAATAAAGAAAAGTGGAAGTAAGATGCAAAGCACAGTAGTGCAAAGATAGGGGGAACGTTCGTTAGAAATGTGGACAAATATGTTGCATTTTCGTGTTTTATGCCTTTCGACAATATGGAAGATTTATTCCTGTCGTATTATAATGATGTCATTTTCAGTGGTAAGGCCTCTCTATTTGTACCTTTTATTTACTATCGTTTCCTAACCCTGCGGTACTCCTCTCGTAGGAATCCGAACACAAGGTATTTTTACTGGACTTTTTGTATTGCTCCATTACAGCACTTTCTTCTTTTGCAGTCTCACACATGTTTTCTTGACATTTCCATAACAACGACAGTGAGTTACGAGTGTTATAGGCAGGCGTTCGCGCAGATGCGTTATTCTTTGGACCAGGTGGCGGCATCTGCTTCATGCCCACAAATAGTTCGTTCTCTCATCTACAACTCTATCAGTCTGATTTCTCGTCTTGCTCCGGCTATTTGACGAATCTACCTATCTCATCAATTCGCGTCAACCAGAGATACTTAAAAGATGAAGTTTAATCGTCTGTACCCTTCATTCGTTTCCCGTTGATGTTAATTATTCCCGCAATAATGTGTCGATACATATCTCTAGTGTAGTTTTCGCGGTGGTTCTATATGCCGAGTAATAAAACGAATGGTTCTTCAAGTGGAAGGTGGAATGTGGTATTGTACTTAATGGAGTCGAATGAATGTACTGTACTGCGAACGGATAAACGTCAAACGTATCTGTTCTCCTTACCATCGTGAACGCGATAATGAGCCCGGTGAGGCGGACTATTCTTCAATCTTTTTAGACTATTATTCAATCGAATTTAGTGATTTGCATTACACGTATATAGTTTTCTTTCGCTGTGAAAGAGTGGTTATGATAACTACAATGGCAAACCATCACAGCGGTAATATTGAGATTCATCGTGATAGTAGGACTCATATAAAACAGAGTTTAAGTGTGCTACTACGAAACATGTTTAACGCAGATCTTTATTGAAACAGTACACATAAGCATACATAAACAGATAGTGGAGCTATAACCAGTAATGTTGCGCTAAATGAGCACTGAGCAAGAAATATTCTTGGTTGTATTCATAGAGCAGAATTTCACAAAAGATCTGCAAATTAAGTGGTAAACACAATGAATAGGAAATAATGCTTGACATAACAACCACATGAAATGCGCTTCATAAAGATTTGCGGTGAATGAAGCGCTTAATTTGGTGCTATATATGTTGTAAGTGAAGTGGTCCTTATTGGAAAGAAATGCAATTTTTACTGTCACAAAGAAGAAGTGGAATTGGAGACCGACTTAACTACACCTAATATCAAATGTTACGCCTAAGACTTTAAGAAGAAAAAACTGTAGTAGGATAACGTGTAATAACTAAGTTGTACAAATAGCAAACAACAATAGCTACTTTTCTACCAATTCCATCCTTGTGATTGAAATGTTCCGAGTGAATTGGTATAACAGCGATTCCTAAAAAATGTTTTCAATAGGTGTCAAGGTTTTTTTTTTTGCTACCTGTTATAATTTTCACGGCAGGGTATGATGTGAAATACAGACAACTGCAACGGTGCTGAGGTATTCACAAAACTTGGACCCCGGGTTAGATCGAACAATGACTACCCTTTCCGGGTGCTCGCGATTACACACCGCGCCACTTAGGCCCTTGCTCCTGTTTCTCTCAACTAGTTTTCTACCCAAATAAAGAGTCTACTCGACGAATTAATGTCAAGGTCACCAAGTAGGTTAGTCACTTAGGTACGTACGCGTTTTCTGATGGCATGTTGGGGACCAGCACTTACAAAGCACAATCACAATTAGTGGGCTGTGTTCCGCATAATTCGGGACATTGGATGATCTCACTTCATAGCGCGCATAGCAGAAAAAATTAGGCTTCGATCTGATACGGCGGTCATGCAAAATGGTGTGCCGAACTCTACACAGACCATCTTGCTGAAGTCAGTAAATAGTTGACGAGATTACAGGTGAATTACAAGTAATCAAGACTAATCAATGTAATCAAGCGAAAGAGAACTAACACCGCGCTCATTTTGACCGGCATCACTACCATTGTGCTATCCGCCTCTTTAGATCTTACAAAAAAGAATGTTTCTCGCGAACAAATTTATTACAAATGAATTTAATTAAACTTAACGCTCACACATGGTGCCTCTTTGAATGGTTCATAAGAGATTACCCTTATTCAAAAGCCACAATTTAAAAAATGGTGGGATACAATTTCACAATTTCCGCACAGCCATGAGTATACATTATTATCAATATTTGCCATTCACCTATTTGTTTCTCTACGGCAAACCGCCACGCAACAGTTCACCGGACAGATTCCGCCAAAAGATCTCGTTAACAATTTCACTCATCGACTCGTTACTTTGGGCAGGCATTGTGGATTCTTGTGCATCTCCAACGTCTTCTACAATTGGGAAAGCACGTCCTGCCATACAAGCAGACAGGACATTATAAGAATCTAGAAGAAGTAACTGTTACTGAAAATCCCAGAAATTAAGAAAAAAAAAAGGGTAAACGAAAACAACAGTAGCAGATTTTGGCGAATAGAAAAAACAGTACACCAAAAACCGTTAGAAAAACTAAATAATGACGACTAACTTCTGATCAAATCCAATGCAATAAAAGGAGGACCAGAATTCTTGTAACGACCTGGCTGAAAGAAGTATAAAGTCATTCACAAAAAGGCATAGATAAACATCGAACGGAAACAATGTCTACCAATGGCTACCAATAATCTAACGTCTTGATATGTTCGACACGCTTGATCCATAAGCCAACTCTAATGAGTCCATAGCGCACTTTTAATGAGTATTTGATCTAACGGAGAGCAGTGGTGAAATAATGCCGAGGTTAGTGATGTTCCGTCGATGAGCAAGCAAAGGTCTTTAGTTCGATCCCCACAACAATACTCTCCACCTGTTCACGTGGGGATGCCTTCACCCATCTACCTCCACGGTTGCCAGAATTGACTGGATCAGCATTCTACGACATGAAATCCGCAGACGGAAATTGAGACAACACGCGAAATGTTCGAAGACCGCTGTGGACGATAAATGCGAGGAAAACGAATCGAATGCAAGAAGTGCTATACTCGCACAGTGGATCTAATGGCGGCTTAGATAAAACAAAAAAGAAACTGTGCCTAAATAAGGATGAGGCCTACTTTTCTGCCCCACTCATTGTGAATTGAAATCAATCCATGCCGGTCAGTCTAAGCTATTCAAACAAATAACCTTGCTCATTCTTCCGTATTTCTTGTCGTATAATTCGGATTTCTGTCTTCCTCTAGCAATTTCTTCATGTTTTTGTTTTCAACGTATCCCCTTGGAGCTATTTGAACTTTATGGTATCACTACTATTACTCTATGGTATTGGATGAAAAGAACGCATCCAACATCCTACCGCGACATCATCTGTTAGTCAGTTCCACAGTGTACACATACATAGATAATAAATAAAAAGGATATAGCTCTCGGCGTTGGTCAGTTTCTGACGGATGCACCATGAATTCGACTTCATTGAGTATCGTTGAAGATGATTGAATGCATATCTGGCCTTTACAATGACTCGCGGTGGCCTGCCGATGTATCGAGCCAGTGCTGCTATCCTCCCAGACAAGCCTGGTACCAATTTGCCGACACCAAGGAGGGATGGAAGGCTTGGTGGGCCATGGGCGCAGGGATCGATTCATACCGTTCTATACGCCAAACAGTCGTAGATAAGGTGGGCCGGACACGTAATGCGTATGAATGATAACCGATGGACAAGGGCTGTCAGTGACTGGATTCCTCGGGATGTCAAACGTACTGCAGGAAGGCCACCGACCCGATGGTCAGAGTTCTTCGAGAAAAGCTTAGAAGGAAGATATTATGCTCGACGAGTCCCTAGCGCAAGCAGAAGCCACTGGGCTACTCTTGCCCGCGATAGGGAAAAATGGAGGATTTACTGGCGCCCGCTCGAGTCACTCGACGATCAACGGGACTACAGGTGATACAGGTGATATATATATATATATATATATATATACAGTATATATATTTATATCCTCGAATTGTCTGCGATAACCATGATACAGCATACTGGCATACTGATTGGCTGGTGAAACTCGAATTTTACTTGCTCGACACGTAATGAACGATTCTCGCCTTCTCCTCTATACGATTTGTCGATAACTAAAGCACACGGGAAGCTTGGAAGCTCAAACACCTTCACGTGAAACTTTGCTCTATCGCCCTAAAGGCATTCATACATCTTTTCTAAAATATTATGCTCATTTTGCCTCACTTTAAGTCTCACTTAAAACTTAACTTTTCAAAAACTTGGGAAACGAGCAAAATTTCGAAGTATCATAGGCACAAGAAGGACCCTAGAATACCAAAAACACTATGGATTACAAGCGTACTCTGGAAGAAAGCTGGTATACTATCTCCTTGACACCCGAACTTGAACTTCCGATGAAAGAAAAATTCGTTTTTTGACTCCGAGAAATGTGATCTTATTTTGACACAATGAACAAATTTGGGATTTTTACAAAAGATCTATAGATTCCACGAATTTTTGCTCGAATAATAAATAATAAGAATAGCATCCACCTGGCTTAGCCTAGAACACCGATATATGTAGACCGTCGAATACAAAAATCATAGCAAATAACTTCGTGCAGTAAAAACGAACGCAAAGAAACCAAATGTCAGTAACAGCCTCGCGACGACTGACATCTATAGGTGTCACGATGGTTGTGTAGGAGTGAGCGATAAGACGTTTGAAGGTCTCATGGTCTTTCCGGTGGTCTATTGTAACATGTAGAACTATTTCCCTATAATCTTAACCGTTCATATTCACTACTTACTCTTTTTAATGGAGGGTATATTTCGAAATATAACTTCAGCGATGCTGAGATTTTTGCAAAACTCCGGATGCCGACAGGTGATTACTAATGGCAGAAGATCGATAAAACTAGCTAAGAGACAGGGGAAACGAAAGACCCACATGGAGTGGTGGTGAACGCGTTACTCCCCGGAAAGGCCAATAGCGCGTTCGTTCCCCACCGCGTACACCTGCTGTCCGGAGTTTTGCAAATATCTCAGCATCCTACTCGTAACACCAAGGCTCTGAGGAAGGCGAAATCGCCGAAACGTCAGCCATCGACCAACAACAACAACAACGAAAACGAAGACCTATATCAACCTCACAGCAGCTAAAGAAGATCAGTTTATAAGATCATAAATAAATAAATATATCTCAGCATCATTGAAGTTATATTACTTTGTACTTTTTGTAACCAATTGATAGCCCTGTAGAACACAAATATTGTGCTGGATGTTGGCCGGATGAGGTTCTATTTTCCATTTAAAAATATACAAAGAAACTTATAACTTCAATATTTTACATAATTCATACATACATTTGTACTATACATATACAAACTACTTCGATTTCAGTTAGTATAGTGAATGACAGTAATGGTACAGAGTGTGTGGGTATAAGAAACTGAAATAGAGAGCCATAGGTTGTAAACACTATTCGTACCCATAGATGGGATAGAGCAAAGCCTTTTCCACAAACCGCTAATGTTCATATTCAATAAAGTCCTATAGTTATCGAAAAATTCTTCTTCATTCTCAAAAAACCAGCTAGTCCACAAAGCTAGAAAATGGGCGCCAACTAATCCGTAACGAACCGGAGATTGAGCGTGTCGTGAGAGTGTTAAATTATTCATGGTGGACCAGTTTTTCCACACTAAATATGGGTAGGAATCCACTCACGTCCTATTCTAACTGACAAAAGTGTCGACACTCAAAAGATTTTCGACATTTGACATTCCATGTGGAGAAGATTATCCAACCAAAATAAAAACAGAACCTAAAGAATAAACAACCTGCTGTTTCTTCTTTGTCACGGATGTCTTCCCAGCGGACTGCTGCTTTGAGTAACCTCGCCACTGTCCTTTGTTGGGTACTGTTACCTTCTCACGTTGGCCACTGTAAGCTTCTAACCTTGCTCGGATAATATACTTCTTTATTTTGACCGATAATTCTTCATTTCCAATCTTCAGCATAGAATTTCGGTTACGAACAATCTTGTTCCTCACTGCTGGTACTCCTCTAACTTTAGCTTGGCCAAAATCCTTTGACGAAGTTTTGTTTCCTTCCTGACATTTCCGAGAATTTTTGGCCGATTTGTTATTGTTAACATCGTTACACGTGTTACTGATGTTCAACTGCGCTGTAGGTTTATTCACAGTAGCAGTTAAGTCTTTCGAATTACAGCTCATCCTAGGTTTCTTCAGAGCCCTCGTTTTCGGTTTGGCCTGAATGACAGTGTTTAAAACGCTGAAGCAACAAAAGAAAACATTAAGACCAACAAGGATGATCAAATATGAGCAAAACACGAAACATAAATGTGCTTCGAAACCGCGACTTTCACTTCGACTAACATAGCCGAGAAAAAGGCAAAGCAAGTGCTTCGGTTGATATAGTAGGTAGGCCACACTAAGGTAATCGCAGGTTCGAAGCCCAAGTAAAGTTCCGAGTTTTGTTAATATCTCAGCATCATTGTCGTTGCACTTCACAACATGATCTGCCATGAGAACAAAATCCTCACTCTAGGATTCTTAAACAAAAAGACAAAGGGAAAAAATCTAATCCACCTTCCTCTTCCGCCTTCTTGGTTTCATAGGGATGGACTGATTACATGTCGCATCCTCTGTATTTTCCGCCATAGTCAAAGAATAATTTGGTGGAGGCCCTTGAAAAATATCCGAAAATTCGTTAAAAGAAGAAATAAAAGTAATTAACATCAACTGGTTACTAAAATCCGAAGAAAAAAAAACACTGTTTGGTGCCTAAGTGATAGTTCGTAAATGAGTCGTGTTGCTCACTGAGAGGTCAGAAATGGATGTCAAGTACTCTCTTCACAACTCAGAAGACCGACTTTCTATAAATCTCGGCATATATAGTTAATATATTTATTTATATAATCTTATAAACTGATCTTCTTTAGCTGGTGCGAGGTTGGTATAGGTCGTTGTCGTTGCTGTTGTTGTGGAATAAGTCCCACTCGTAACATCACGGCTCTGAGGAAGGCGAAATCGCCGAAATGTCAGCCATCAACCAACAACACCAACAACAACGACAACGACAACGAAGACCAATACCAACCTCGCATCAGCTAAAGAAGATCAGTCTGTAAGATCATATAAATAAATATACTCTCTTCACACTTGGGTGCACACGCTATACATATGTACCATCCTCGTAAACAATGGTTTCTGTGGTTGGTATTACGTTGGAAAGAGCGAAAAAGATTCAAAAAACATGTTTTTTTTTGCAAATTATAAAGGCGCACAACATCGCCTTTTTCTCATGATTCCTAGCAGATCACCGAGCGAAAAGAACATGTGTGGCAAAGTAGATTTCTGGAAGGAAAACGAATCATATATGTCTCAAGGCGGTCACTTCATGCTTTCAAACATGAGTCATATAAGACGCATGCTATAGTTTATGGCCTAATCGTAATTTAAGAGCACAGGTTTCACAGTATTACGGTAAGGAAAGAACAAAGAATAACTCACCTCGGTCCGTCACGTGTTCATTTGATTTGTCACATTCCTTAAAATCAGAATGATACTGATTTGTCATTTATTGTTTGAAAAGGATTTGTATAATATAGAAGTATATGACAATAGACCATAATTGTCCATATTTTTTCAGTTTGAAATGAAAATGTGAAATTACATAGGGGACCACAAATTTCCTTCATGCATGAGTCAGCGCCGTTTGGTCATGAAGGTAAACAACGCCATTGCACATATATAAGTGTGAAGATGCAGACCAAATTGACGATGCATTTGGTCTGATTTATGTATTTGGATACTTGGATGACCCATTCTCACTGGTTGTGCGGCTCTAAGAATAACCTCCATCTTTTCCGAGTTCTGCTGGTTTAGCTATTGTGGTTCTCTGGAGTCCTAAGCTCAGCCTAGCCAAAATCTGCCACAAGTCGTTACCACCACAGGAAGTTGCCGCCCTGGTGAATCAAGCGAAGATTTACCACCATGTGATCAGTTTGATATGAGGACGGTGGTGGGTCCTAGTATTGGCTCACTCATAGTTAGGCTTCCTGGTAGAAACGCTGGACTCTCTCTCGGCTTAGGAAACAACCAAGAACACCTTCCGCCACGCTGGAGCGGCAAACCGTCGAGGGAGTCTGAGATTTAGGGCACTTAATTTAAGAAATGAGTCCCGGCTTCACCGGGTTGGCTTCTAAACTTCATAATCACAATTAACCAAATTCACACACTTATAAAAAAGGATAAAGCTCTCGGCGTTGATCAATCCCTGAGGGATGCGTCATGCATTCGACTTCATTAAGCATCGTTGGAGGTGATTGAATGTATATCTGGCCTTTACAATGACTCGCGGTGGCCGGCCGATGTATCGAGCCAGTGCTGCTATCCTCCCAGACAAGCCTGGTACCAATTTGCCGACCCCGGAGGGATGGAAGGCTTGCTGGGCCATGGGCGCATTTCACGTGCGCGCCGCAGTGGCGCCTCCAACCACTGCGCCACACGCGCCCTACATCACACACTTATGTCTTTTTGCCCAGACTGTACCTTACATAGCAATTGAGCCAAAACATTGCTACTGACTAGCTGAATATCCATCCTATGTGAAAAACAAAATCAACTAATATTTAGTTTTAAGCTCACAAAAACTGCAGTAACCGGTCCATTCGTGACAACTAAATAAAGGCTTATCCCTTTCATTACAACAAAATTAAGCTTCTCTAACGCAAGAATATTTTCGACGAATTTTCAGGATCAGTTTTATCACTGGTGATATTCCAGGACGGTATTTTTCGTGGCTCTTGAAAAGTTGTAATAAGTTAAAGGTATGATGAATACGTTGCAAGGAATAAGGGTTTGCTGAGCAAACTAGAGTACATAACGACGATCTCTTGGTGATTTTCTCAACTCACAGTAATCCAAATCGTCGTTTCACAGTTCTTCCAGACAGTTCTCCTTCGTTACACGTAGATTTGCATTAATAAACGTCTCCAAATATTCATCACACTCTAATAAGCGCCGTTCATTTGGTACGACCTTTCGTCAACACACCTAGTCTTCAGTCGTCTGATCTTTGCCCCAAAACTCCCAACATAGCTTGCATCGTGCGCTTGTTCACGGCTAACAGCTTCTCGACCAAAGACAATGCCGACTTTTTTTTTTTTAAAGAAAAAGAACCAAAACTTAAACCGCGGAAACTCGTAATACTTCTCAGGCAACCAATACATTGCACTCGATTCGGGATACTGTTGACAAAAAGTTCTCATGATTACTACGATAGAGCTCACCAACATATTTCACTAGAAAAGCATTTCGATAGTAAAAATATAAAGCATGATACAAGAAAAGTAACGTTCTCCGTGTCTTTCTTATTTTTGGAATCAATGTGTTATTGGTGCTCGCTAGAATAGATCTGACAAATGCGGAATGACTATTCCTTTAAGGGAAAAAACAAAGCAACTAATTCATAGATCGATTACCTTGATATTGCTTGATTCAACTGGCTGTAAGAAACGTTTAGGAACTTTCAAGAAAAGAGAGTAAGCGGTTGCTTCCGAGAAGTCTGGTAATGGAGTCCTAAAATGTGACACTGTTTAAAGTTGAAATCTAAGGAAAACTATTGTCAAGACATCGCTGACAGCTATCTACTCGCGCATATCCGCCAATACCGCTCTCTCGCTTAATAGACAATAATAGACATCTTGATCCACCGCCGATTTGGAGGGAAAGACAATGACCAAAAACCAGAAAATATAGATGCATGAACCAGCAACAAGACTACACAGCACTGAATAGTATGATTAAAAAACCAACTAAAAAAGCTAAACCCTTGAAAACAGAACTCGCTAGCGATCATGAATCTTTCTTATTCGTAAGAAACCTAAAACTACCCTTCGATGGTTCAATGCAACTTCCTATCCTAGTTAGATTTCAACATAAAAATTTGGATTTTTCCTTGATGAGCTTACACGAGGTTGATAATAATATTTATTATCGGCTAACGTTTCGTCGTCTTCCTCTTCATCAGAGCCGATGATCCGAGTCGATGGTCCACGCTTGTTATTCGTCTGGAAAAATACATACTGATTAAGCACACCGAGGTTCAAGGAAAGTCGGTTTCGAAGCGTAAAAATTTGGATTCTTCTACACCAAAGGGTATGGGAAATTGCCACTAATAAGATCATCTGTGAAGATTTTTACCTGGCATGGAATAAAAATTGGTTATTAATAATAACGCAGTAGAACCAATACATCCATTAGGGAGTCACATGTAGCGCAGTGGTTAGAGAGGCCCTGTAATTCAAGTTCAACCCCGCGCCCTAGGCTCACCGAGCCTTCCATCCCTTTGGTTTGGCAAATTGGTATCAGACTTGTCTGGAGGATAGCATAGCTGGCTTGATACATCGGTAGGCCGCAGCAATGTACAGGCATCCAATCACCTTTAACGATGTTTCATTAAGTCGAATGCTCGGCGCATTCTCTAGCGATTGATCAACACCGAGAGCTTCATACTTTTTCTTTATTAATATATTCATATGAATATTCCGAAGGTATTATTTCAAAGAATAGCTTTAAATGTAGTACACTTCCCATGTGAATATATTGTAAGTTTGGCGAGACTAACCCTTTGGAATCCTCCCGACGTTTTACCACCACATCGTGGCTGGGAGGTGTTCTTGGGTGTCGGACTTCGATGTACAGCGGAGGGATTCGTCCACTCGGCAGAGTCCAGACTGAGAAAAAATCCGCCACTTCCATTAGGGAACCTAGCTAAGAGTAAACCAATACCAGGATCACCACTGTCCTTCTATCAAAGTCGCATGGTGGCAAATCTCCCTCTGATGGGCTGCGACTGCCTATGGTGGTGACAACCTGGGGCAGACTTTGCCCAGGCTGTTCTCGGGAATCCAGGGAGCCACAATGGCTTAACCACCAAATCTCCGAAAAATGGTGATCATGCTGGAGCCGCACAACTAGTGAGGACGGGCCGTTCAAGTATCAAGTAAGTAAGTATCCCTCTGGAATTTTGAGAAAGGTGATCCAGCGTCTTCACGTCATGAACACAGACGATTCTCTACTGTAGAGGATCTAAAGGCTGTTTGCCAAGCTGCCGTTTTTTCTAAGGCCAACGCTGACATTCACTTACTTAACTGAGCTTCCTGACAAAAATGCCGTATTTCTTATTAACTGGGGACTTCACCCGAGGACAGAACACTCGCTATACATTGAGGCCTGACAGCCACAAATATCCGCTACCAGGACGAGGCCCTGTTGTTGTTGTTGGGAAAAAATAAAACACTTTAAGTCAAACTACATGCGATGAAGCTGGTTCTTAGACAGATGCCGATAACTTTCAGATAACTACAGCTTTGAGAAAGTGGAAACCTGAAAAGTCGAAGTGACTTTGGGCAGTCGTTTCAGAGGTACTATTGGCCGTTTCGTAAGTGTTCCTATACTGTGGATAATCGACCCGAACCAATCCGGTTTTTAGGAAGAGGAAGACGTCGTAAGACTAACTGAATAAAACTTTATAGCAACTTCGTGTTAACTTAATCATTAATGAAAATATTGAATAGTTGTACCGAAAGTGAAAGATGGTTGGTTTTGAAAGTTCTTGATTGCCTAAGTAGTAGCTAACACAATACCAAGTACTGTTTCCACCTTATAACCTTTAAAAATTAGGATCCTAAAAAGTAGGTGCGATCGAAAGATTTTAACCTAAATGTGACAAGTAAAGGCTAGGACGACACATTGAGGGACAAAATAGCGTCAAATTAGATGAAATTCTGTTTGTACAGTAGAATCGTCATTTAGGACAGGGGTTCCAACAAATAGCGATAAAAGAACGATTTGTGGGCTTGAAAGTTAAGTCATCGCAGTAGATCACACTTACTTGTATCGTGTTGATAGATTTCACTTGTTTTAATCCCAAATGCTAATTTTCGCCATGAGTTCGGAGAAGATTGTTTACACGCTCGCCTAATTTCGCACATCACGTCTTGTGAACTGAAACAACTCATCGCGGCCATATTCCTCCGATAGAAAACAGCACACTGTCTTCAAAGTCTTTTGCCTCCATTTGGTTAGCAATTCCAGTTCCCTACATTCTTCGCATTCAATACATTCTTCTCTGTATGTTACTATGTCTCCGAATATTTCAGATTCTCATGTGTTGAGAAAACTGGTCCACAGTCCAACTATGACGCAGTAAACCTTTGAAAGTCGGTTTCGCAAAATATATTGAGCTATCCCAGTAATCTTTTCACTCGAGTAATCCTAAACAGGACTGACAGAACAATGGACGAAGGGCGGCCATGTGAGCAAGCAGAGTTTCGAAAAGGATTTAATACGATGGAACACATCTACGCGATAACAAGGCCCAACGAAGTATTGCGAGAGTAGAAAAAACCGCTCTGTCTCACTTTCATCGACTTACAGAAGGCCTTTGACTCAATTGAGATAGAAGCAATCATGGAAGTCCTTGATAATCAGGGAGTCCATACTCAGTATACAAAATTTCTTCGTGAGCTGTACAAATATGTCACAACCAAGATTTCACCATTCCACAACGATATTAACCTTAACGTCAAAAGAGGAGTTAGGCAAGGCGATACAATCTCGCCAAAATTATTTACTGTCACCCTGCACAACGTTATGCGAACATTGAAATGGGATAATATGGGAGTGAAAATCAATGGTCGGTAGTTACATCACCTTCGCTTTGCTGATGACATCGTCCTTACAACACCAGACATTAGCTAAGCGGAACGTATGCTTGCGGACTTTGATAAAGCGTGTGGAATGATTGGTCTTCGACTAAATCTCAAGAAAACGATGTTCATAAAGAACGGATTGGTTTCGTTTGCCCCATTCACGCTCAACGGAACGAATATCTCCGAATGCTCCAGTTATGTGTATCTAGGTTGGGAAATCAATATGATGAACGACTTTGCTCAAGAGCTAAGCAGAAGGAAACGAGCGGCTTGAGAAGCTTTCAACAGTATCGAGGATGTAGTGAAGAGGACAAAGAACATCCGGCTCCGTGTCCATCTTTTCGACTCAACGGTTTCTCCTGCGTCAACGTATGCGTCAGAAACCTGGTCGCTGAGTAAGAAGGATGAATGATCACTCAGTGTTATCGAAAAAAGACGATGCCAGGAGTATCTCGTTTCACACTAGTAAAGGAAGGAATCCAAAACTCCGGAATACTGCGTCAACGATTAAAAATCAAAGATGCCTTTCTATACGCCAAACGGTCGAAGATAAGGTGGGCCGGAGACGTAAAGCGTATGAATGACAACTTATGGACAAGAGCCATTAGTGACTGAATTCCTCGGAATGTCAAACGGACTGGAGGGAGGCTACCGCCCAATGGTCAGAGTTCTTCACGAAGAGCCCAGAAGAAAGATGTGATGCTCGACGAGCCTCTAGAACGAGCAGAATCCACTGGACTACTCTTGCACGCGACAAGGAAAAATAGATTTACTGGCGCCCGCTCGTGTCACTCGACAATCAACGAGACTACTTGTAATACAGGTGATATCTCACCACTGTCTTCTGTTTTTCATATCCATCCATCCATACGATAACTATTACTTCTCGCAGTGATTGAAAAGCGATGAGCATCGGATCACAGGTGAGAAGTTGAATCCCATGTGCTTTGATCGCATCGAAAAAAAAACAAAGTTCATATTGACCGACTGGTTATGAAAGATGATCAAAAACCTGAAGACTCTTCGGATAATAAGGAATCCCTTAACGATATTGTTAAAGAGTTTCAAGAAACTGAATCAGAGTTTGAGCACTAACGTGGCTATAACGAGATCAACGATGAGGAACCAGTATGGCGCCTCATGACCAATGGATTTTCGATGACAGTCATGTGAAAAATATTAACTCTTCCTGCTTGAATCTATAGAACCGAAAAGCATTTCCGGTTGTGAACAAGATGAACACTTAAGGGCAAGGTGAAGACCAGTAGACGAAAGAACGCATCTTGAGGAGACGAGGGTATCCTTCATTGGTGCCTTAATGTGGAGAATATTAAACTGCCACAGCTAGGGAAATAATGATCAAATCATACGTTAAATTGTATAGTGTGTAAAATAGTTCTTATAATCCGATTCGTGGTACGACATGCGCATTGGGAAAGCTATGTGATCGTCTTAAATCTATAGTTTTCTTTCTCAGCAATCGCAACATTAAACATACGTTTATTTTCATACAATAGCACACATGCAACACAACCGTAGTTGACATTTCAGCAGAATTGCCTTCTTCAGAGCCGCTTTTTTCACCTGTCTTCCACCGAGGAAGAGCAGCTGCTCAGAGACGCATACGTTTGACCAATGCCTCTTCCTCCTGACCCACCAACTATTCTCCTCCAAAGTTGTTCCTCCAAATAGAAAGCATAAAAATGTTTCTTCGCCACACATTTCATCTTCCTTGTTAACATTTGGTTCCGTTTGCTCCGTATTGCGGCGCCAAGTAGTTCCATGTCGATGCCTCGTACTTGTTGGCTGCCCTCTGGTTGACCGCATGTCTCGTTAAGTCGTTTTCGTTTCATGATCTTCGGCACGACTCGGTGTTGAATGCGGCAACGGAGAAAGTGGATCTGTTGCCTACCTAAGATGATCTTTTGTCTTAATGACAGCTCTTCCTTCACGAGTCGAAAGTATCTTGCTGGTACATCTCTTAACAGCTGCCAAGATCGACTTTCTACTAACCTCGGCATTTGATTATGAATTCGTCGTTTTCTCTTTCAGGAATCGCGAGGTTGTTAAACAGCATAAATTCACTTCCATACAATAACACACATACAACACAACCGAAGCTGACGTTTCGGCAGAATCACCTCAGAGCCGCTTTTTTCACCTATCTTCCGTCTAGGAAGAACAGCCGATCCGAGTCGCATGTGGTTAACGACTGCCTACAAGCTATGTGAGTTCAAAACAGTTTACGACACGTTGAAGTTGAAAGGCTCGGTGGTTTCCAGTAATGTATAGATCGAAGTCAATTCATATCGTCAGGAATGCGTTTGAAAAGAACATGAACCTGACTAATAACTATTCTTGCCCTTATGGAAACAGCTGTTAAAAGAGAACGGCTTAAAACAGACGGCACATATCACTCTCATTCCCAGTTTGATCAAGAACATTTGCAAGCGTCCCTATACAAAGAAAATTCTTTCAAGCACTCTTTCTACTATAACACAACTGAATTTAGCTCAAATCAATCGATGTAAATAACAAAAGTCTTCTCATGCGTCATGACAGCGATTGAAATTTAGCAAACAAATTGGAAGGATTTTTTCTTTTCAAATGAACCAGGACAAACATCGTACGCCACAGTCAGAACGGTAATCTCAGGACTTCATGGCTCGCTGGATTTGAACAACACAGTTTAAGCCTAAGCGTAAAGCAAAGAAATCAGATAGTGAAAAACGGTAGAAGATAAACATAAGATAGTTATCAATATTCAGAAAAAAGCAGCAGGAAGATTCCTTTACAGTGTCCTCCCTTTCTATTTATTGCCTGAGACACCAGCGACCATGAGTTTTGCGAATATCTCAGCATCATCATTATGGATATATTTCACAGAATCCTTTACGATGAAAAAAAAATAGAACTCTACTTTACTACAATAAACTATCATTTAACGACCTCAGACTAGACTTCATACATCGACTTAATCGTCATTTAAATCGGTGGCTGTTATCTATCACAACAATGTCTCCAAATGAACATGCTCATAAATTGAAAACCGTTGAAAGACACCTCATTTCTTTTTGTACATATGACCATTAAACCTAAAAACGACCTTTTCACTACATGTTAGACAATATAGCTGGTGCCACAGGATAAATTTATACCACGATCAAAATGCAGGGCTATAACTCAACACAACAACCGTTCTGTACAAAAGGGCTTGAGGTTCTTCATTCCACTGGTGCTCCACTCCAGAAGATTACACTCGATGTGACTGATTACGATAGCCCACAACAACAAGACGAACAGCTATGGAAAGTCGACTCGACCCGGCTCAGAAGAACAAGAAAGCATGGAAAAGCTGGCCAAAGACTTTATTAACCACCTATTAGCTAGCACACCATGGAAATACTTAGAAGTGACAGCTACCATCAATTAACTAATTACGTATTAATTGCCTTGTAGATAGAGATGATAGCCGTTACAGTAGCATAGTGGTTACTAATGCAATCCATCAGGAAGCAAGGTACTGCTTCGACGCTCTCAACCAACGCTGTTGTCCTGCCATCTACGTTGGAACGCCTCAGCGCGGCTATCTCCAAGACTGCAAGGAGAAGGAGAATCGACTCGACCAACATTCTACGACATTCGAAACATTCTGAAGGCCATAAAAGTTAATAAGGATTACCATTACCAGGATTACTGTTAGCATATATACGATCCGTTTTATTTCCTGACCGTTAAAAGATTTACAAGGAATGGAAAAAGGTTGTACAACTAATATGAACGAATATGATCAACATCGAAAAATTTAGCTTAGTCATAATATCAGTATCAAGTAGGTACTTCGTAACGCTAGTTATGAATGACTAGAGATTAAACAACGATGAATTCGGATTCCAGCGGTCGACTAACAAGATTGTCATAGGACTCGCTAAAAGAGTCTCAGTCGAAGGCAGTCAACTGCCTTCAAATAAATAAAGGCCAACAATTGCCTGAGAATGAACCAGCGCGAGTATCTCGGGTACAAAGGAAAAAAAACTTAACTTACTTACTTGAATGGGCCGCCCTCACTGGCTATGCGGGCCCCAGCATAATGTTAATTTTTTGAAATTTGTTGGTTAAGCTATTGAGGTATCTTTGGAATCCCGACGTCAGCCTGGCCAAAGTCTGCTCCAGGTCTTCACCACCGTAGGCAGTCCAGTCCTTAGAGAGATATTTAACACCATGCAACTTTGATAGTAAGAAGGTGGTTGATCCTGGTATTGGTTTAGTCCTAGCTAAACTTCGTGATGGAAACATCGGACTCCTCTCGGCTTGAGAGACCCTGCGAGGGGAATGAATCCCCCCGCTGTGCATCGCAACCTGACACCTAGAAACACCTCCCGACCACGATGAGGCGGTAAACAGTTGGAAGGAAAACAACTTAAACTCAATCAGAATTTAGCATGTCAAGAAAACAAAACGGCACCAATCCTCAATTTGCAGCAGAAACCATGCCCGAACCCAACTACCATGGTTGAAAGACAATGAAACAAAAGAAGGTAGTGTTGCTCACTTAGGTATCCAAATAAGTGTTCATACCTGTTAGTTCCCTTTTTTCCTGTTAGTTTTATTTCAATTCTTATGAATACTCAGAGTTCACATAAGGACACTTCAAAAATTAGGAAAACTGCGTGGGGTATCCATGAGGAGAGAAAACTTTTTACAAAGTGGAAACTGAAATACAACACACAGCATAGGAATTAGGAAAACACTCACATCGAAGTCGAAGACGTTCCATCATTGCATGTGCCGTTCGCTGGCTTGGGAAAGACACGTTGAACTCCCTTCTTCTTAGACTGGATATTATTTTTAGATTGACCGTACGGAATCGGTAATATGGGTGTCTACAAATATAAATATTTGTAACAGTGCATGGAAAACAAAGTGGCAGGGAATAACGAAAGGAGACCAACACATCATTGTATTTAGTCACATTGAGATTACCTATAGCAACTATTCTAAGGTGAAGTATGATACAAAAGACCGAATTCTATGAAGCTCAGCATAAATAACTAATATATTCATCGATATGTTCCCATGAACTGATCTTGTTGAGCTGATGTGAAGTTGGCTTAAGCTGTTGTTGTTGTTGTTGTTTTTGTTGTTGTTGTTGGTCGATGGCTGACGTTTCGGCAACTTCACCTTCCTCAGAGCCGTGCTATTACGACTGGGACTCGTCAGCCATCGACCAAAAACAACAGTGAAGTACTAAAATTCCAAATATAAAATGCACAAACGATTACAAATCGAGTAATACCTGCGATATCGCTAAGCAATTATTTCTGTACAAATCTGACAATAAATTAAGTCCCAGTAACTAAACCCAGAAAAAGAACATGGGAAATAGAATATAGAAATATAATTAGCAGGCAGATATGAAGATAAAGATTGCGTTACAATTATCTTTTAATTATAAAACCATAAAACTACGATATTGCTGAGATAATCTGCAAAACTCCGGACGGCAGGTGACTGCGGTGAAGACCGAACCTCGTTCCTATCCTTTCCGGGGGTTAACGTATTCACCACCACACCATGCGTGTTGTTCGTTTCGCCTTTCTCTCAGCAGGTGTTTTATAGGCATTACCAGCAATCACTCGTGAACGGGATTTAAGAATAATTCAAAATCTTTGCACATACCGCTATATACGGGCTCACTGATTTGACTTGTCTCATGTATTCATACAATTCTGGAACATTAACTCTCATCCTTTTGAACGCCATTTCAACATCATCGAGTGCTGGCTCTGTGCGGCCGCCTAAAACAGTAGCAAGGGTTAACCTGGCAAACGAGGATACGCTTCTCTCCTTTCAATTCACTTGTTTTTAAAAGTGTTTTTCTCGTTAAAAGTCCATAATATTCACTTTCCTAACATTCTCTATTTAAAAATTAAGTGAGACTTCTACTAAACTAACGATTTTGTGCTTTTTGTCAATTTTGCACAACAACAACCTTAACTAAATTTTTTTTGAAAGCTTTTGAAAGCTATAAAGGGTAAAAAAAGCTCTCGGCGTTGATCAATCTCTGAGAGATGCGCCATGCATTCGACTTCATTAAGTATCGTTGGAGGTGATTGAATGCATATCTGGCCTTTAAAATGACTCGCGGTGGCCTGCCGATGTATCGAGCCAGTGCTGCTATCCTCCCAGACAGGTCTGGTACCAATTTGCCCACCCCGGAGGGATGGAAGGCTTGGTGGGCCATGGGCGCATTCCACGTGCGCGTCGCAGTGTCGCCTCCAACCACTGCGCCACACGCGCCCTTTTGGAAGCTATATGGAAAGAAAAACAACGGACGACAAGAACTACAAAAGAAAGCAAAAGTGTGGCGGACTTAAATTGTACTTGTTTCAAAAGTTCCTGCGGCTGCTGCAAAAGAAAACAACTAAAATGTCAGTTCAACAAAGAATGCGCTGTAAGATTAGTTACTCAATTTTTTGCCTAGTGAGAACTGAATGGATTCACAACACAACAAAAACGTAACAACACTAAATCGTATGTTGGACAATTAAAACCCCAAATGCATCCACAAGGAGTTACGCAAACTCATACTAAAAGCTCCGATCAAAATTCAAGGAGTACAATAACCACAAACTAGCAGACACCTTCGAAATCACAAAGAGGACTCTAGAGATGTAACCTGAAACCTATCAGTGACTGCACCACTGTGCTTAGGTGTACTCCTGGATGTCTTACTCTGACGCACCACGGGGGTTAATCCTCAGGAAGATTTCCCGAGCCGAAAGGAAATTCGGAAATTTCATACTCAAGCGTAGTTAATAGTAAATGGGCCAGAAATTAATAGTACCCCTCAACAGCAGAGTCACCACCTTACAAGCGAATAACAACATGTGGAAGGTCTTGTAAGGCTGTGAAGACCATAAAGAAGGAGACAGAAAGACTCGCCGAATCACCTCCAATGAGAATTATGTCGTGGTCCGCGCGATTATTCGTAGTTCGGGAAACGCGGCGATTAAAGTATTCGGAGATAACTGTTTAAAGAAACTGCTAACTAACGGATGTTCACCTCAATAACAATCGACATGGTGAATTCAACACAGTTACAAATAAATGAATGTAAGCAAATGTACGGACCTCCCTCATATGAGGGATCTCGAGCCGGTTAGTCGCGAGGCTACGTGGCGCGTCCCCAGGTGGCGGATAGGGGGTTAATCGCGGACCAAAAGCATCCTTTACTAAGTCTATCATACAGAAACAGATTCCATAGCTAAAGGTACGTCCTGGAACTATGCATACAGTCTACTTATCCTAAAGCAGTATGCACCAAGCAGGTAGGACTTGACCTTTTTTTCTTGATCACTAATATGGATCAATAGTGCTCTAACAGCGTTGAAGATAATGCGATAAACTAAATGAGTTTGTAAAACCTTAAACATAGTCAAATCGCTTCCATAGTAATCTAAATAGATGTAGACTATTCAGGTTCGTTACAGCTTAAATATGACCGGATTACATCAATCAAATCGCGGCAAAAAAAAAATGGACCTTTTAGGCTTGTTATACCGTAAACATGGCAAGATTACTCTTAAGAAAACGTTTAAAGAAAACAACCACAAACCTCCTCTATGTCGAAAAGTCGGGCCAGTTATCTTACAAGGTCACCTGGCTCACCCAAGGATGCCGATAGCTGACTAAGGGCAGATCAAAAGCGGTCATGTGAACGACCTACGACACAGGTCGTCACATTGTATGGATTCCCTGTATCTATTGCGCAGGACACATCTTCCACGTTTACCAAGGGTTTCCCAAGTATATCTGTGAAGTTCTACTTACTTATAATTGGACTGTACTTTGTAAATAAGCTCACCAAAAGCCTGCAATCAAACGTCTAAGAAGAACACGAGAACCCAGAGGTCATCCAAGAAAAATCCATGCATACTCCAAGAAAGTCTGACACGCTAAAGCTGTTCACAGTTCTCACATAGAGCATAGCAGTATACAATTGACTACAAAGGATGAAGAATAAAGCCCTCGGCGTTGATCAATCCCTGAGGGATGCGCCATGCAATCGACTTTATTAAATATCGTTGGAGGTGACTGAATGCATATCTGGCCTTTACAATGACTCGCGGTGGCCTGCCGATGTATCGAGCCGGCGCTATGGATCAATGGATCTATGGATCGGCGCTGCTATCCTCCCAGACAAGTCTGGTACCAATTTGCCGATCCAGGAAAGATGGAAGGCTTGGTGGACGATGGGCGCATTTCACGTGCGCACCGCCTTCAACCACTGCGCCACACGCGTCCAAGCCACATAAAAGTTCAATTTTTTGTATGAATAACGGGCGAAGGAGTCGATTCCACGTGCGTGCCGCAGTGGCGCCTCCAACCACTACGCCACACGCGCCCACAGAGCATACCAATATACAGATGGCTATACGCTTGCTAAAAATAGTGGAGAAGAAGAATGTGAAGTGAAACCCCTCATCAATGCAGTAACTGAGCACCATTATAACCCTAGTACAAGTACCATGACTACTAGCAATACTACTACTAGTACTACCACTACTATTCAAGTAGTATAAGTTTCGGAGCCATCAAAAAGAAAAATACCTGTTCATCTAAATAGTCATTCACTACGTCCATGATCGAGAGAGCCAGCAGAGTTACGAGGAGGCGACTAATCTTCCTCCGTTCTTAGTGCCAACAACAGTGAAGATGGTACAGAAAACCTGTAAATTAAAACTCTCACGAACAGTATACCTTATCAAAACCCTAATTATAACTCTTTAAAGAGTAAAAACGTGTTAACAACAAAGGATGGAAGTCGCTAGTCACAAAATGCTATGTTGCAAATAGAACTCACTCTGCATATATACCGTATACAAAAATTCTTCTCAGGACCTATCCAATTGGTCGGAGACGCCCTGTGGTGCACATGTAATCGCTTCCAGACCCCTATGTCCACCACGCCCTCCATCCTTCCAAGGTCGACCAATTGATGCCAGACTTGTCTGAGAGGATAGCAGCACTGGGTCATCACATAGGTAGGCTACCGCGAGTCATTGTAAAGGCCAGATATGCATGCATTCACTTCCAACGATGCTTAATGAAGTCGAATGCATGACGCATCCCTCAGGGATTGATCAACGCCGAGAGCTTTATCCTTTATTCCTATATTGTATTGATGGTCCGGTGATGGATGACGATGATGGATGTAGATCGATAAGACGCGAATTCTTTCACTCTTTTAAGTTGAAAAAGAGAAGTGAAAAGTTAGTGAAAATGAATTCCATACGTTTGAAACTTTAGAGTCATAGGCTAACATGTCTCGTAATGACAAAGGAGATTAACCATTCGGATAGTGATGATTTCAAGTCATCTGTGATCTCTTACAAGTCACACATAACTGGTAAGCAATGACAAAGGGGATTTGTTTTCAGGGTTTTTCATGCCACTACGAAATCATCTCAGAAGTTGCATGATGCCTTCTTTAAGAGCAATCAACTTTAGAATAACAGGCTATGAAGAAGTAGTCCAGCAGTAGCAAAATACGAAAATGCATGAAACGAAAAAAAAAGTAGCTTAAAAAGCTGGCCAAGGGACAGCCACTAGGAAGAAGAATAGGCCTACCCGCAACACGTGGTACTTGTAAACCCTACCTATATGACGCCTACATGCGAGATTATACAAGTTTGTCATGTTCTGACGAGTTTTGACTCGTTTACAATGATTTCTAAAGCCGTTAGGTGTTCGCATTTTTTTTTTTTTTTTTTTTTTTTTTTTTAATGAGTTTTTTTTTTTTTTT